>VZTR01018488.1:19730-54853 GCA_013400775.1 Chaetops frenatus | reverse complement strand
CTTCTCTCTCTTTTTTTTTTTATTTTTTTTTATTCTGTTAATAAACTATTTTTATCTTTGAAGTTTAGGCCTGTTTTGCATTTCTCTTAATCCTTATTCTCATGAAACCACTACACTGCACTCTTGCCTGGTGTGACCAGGCGAGCAGGTGAATGTGAAACCACTACATTATCACAGCTAAGCTCAGTTGCTTATCTTTGAATATATAAAAAATGAATAATTGTGAATCATCCATCCCATTTTTAAAATATCAGTTCAAAACCTGTCAAGGTTTAATGCAGCCAACAACCAAGTCTCACACAGCTGCTCTCTCCCTCCTCTAAAAGTGGGATGGGGGCAGAATCAGGAGAGTAAAAGCCAGAGAAGTTGGGGGATGAGATAAAGACAATTTAATAGGTAACGCAAAAGCTGTACATTCAAGCAAATCAAAAAGGGAATTCTTTCACCACTTTCCATGGGTAGGCAGCTGTTCAGCCATCCCCAGGAAAGCAGGACTGCATCACTTGTAACAATTACTGGGGAAGATGTTGCAGCGGTGGGTGCTGGTAAGGTGCAAGTGCCTCCAGCAGGGAGCCGCTCGGCGTCACAGACACAAGGAGTGGCAAACACGCTCGCCTCAGACAGCTCTTGCAACCCTCCAGTGAAAAGAAACGAGAAGGGCTCTTGTATGGAGTTCCATGGGGTTTATTGCAGCCACACACAAAGGGATCCAGGGACATAGAACCCAGGACTGGCAGGGTCCAAGGGTTTTATACAGGGAAGGAAGGGGTGGGCAGAGCATCAGGGCCAATAATCTGAGGACTCAGGGGCAGCACACAGGAGGGGCCAGGGTGTGTGGGCCAATGGGAGCACAGGGAAGGAGTGGTTTGGGAGCCAGGGCCAATGGGGGACCGAGGAAGGGAGAACATTCTAGGACAAATAAGGTATAAAGGGTCAGGAAGGTAGACAAACCAGTCAGGGAAACAGAACTGGGTACTGCATACTGCTACAAAGCACCTTGGGAGAGGCCCTCCCTGTCACCACAGCTAGAGAGTTGGTCTTTGCCCTAGGGCTCATCCCTCCAAGGGATCTCAGCTGATCCTGGTTCCATGGGCTCATAGTCCTCCTCAGGAAGACAAACGACATCACTCTGGAGGTCACACCCTTCTTCCTTTTCCCTTTTTCAGCTTTTAATGTGGAGCATGACACCTTATGGTATCCTATGCTACCTGCTATGAAGGAAATTGAGTTCACTCCAGACAAAATGAGCACAAAATTAAATCTGATTAAGCATATAGGTTGGGATAAGATAAAAATGAAGAGAGGCATATGTTTTGGTGTTCTTGATTGATTAAATCTATACTTGAGAAGGCGAACCAATCTGATATGATCTGTTATTTATACATTAAAATGACCATACTATATGGAATTGATGTGGGATGATGAAAACCCTTGCTGGAGCCCAGCCTTATAAAAAGTGAACAGCAGGAAATAATGTGGTTTTTTCAGAATCTTACGCAGGCTTTGTTTGCACACAACGCTTGTTCCCCTGAAATTCTTCCGCCCAAGTTACTAATACTCGGTAGAGCACCTGCATAAACTGACAGGATTTCCACATGAAGTTGTGTTTAAAGGGCAATTACTATTACTGTGTATCTCTAAAACCAGAACATTATCCTTAATATTAAGGATATTAGTAAGATGGAAAAATTTTGGTTCCTGTCTTATGAAATGCTAAAAGAAAATTATATTCCCGATTTTGCTTGGTTTCTATTTTCTCATCTAGACTTTTTGAGCATAGGATAGGAACTGTGGGTCATAAAAATACCATCTGCTGAGACAAAGACAGAGACTACATAATTTCTGAGAAGGTGGTACAGCTGCCAGTACTTCCACTGTGTAATGTGTTGCAATTAAGGATATGTGGTTGAAAATGCTATATAGCCTTCTGGTGTTTTTTCCACAAAAAGGCTGAGACAACTTTCATTTACAATTACAGAAAGATTTTCACTTAAAATTGTTTAGAAGTCTTCTGTTTCTGGAGCTGAAAGCCATCAGAATTCATATACATTCATGATATGTTCCTGACACTGATTTTAGGAAACCATGATCTGATGCGTCTTAAAACTTTAAACAAAACCACAGCAACATAATTGAATCAGACAGGAAGGTAATATTAATACTAGGGAAGTATGTATATATACAGTGACACTCAGGATAATATTGTTACCAAAGTTTGTGCTCTAATTTGTCACAGCAGCTTCACATAGTTATTAAGCTAATAATCCTGTTAAGAACTCTATCTGCAGAGCACTTTGAGACTGAAAGCTTTGTCCTTTTGGGACATATGACTCCACAGAAAGGAAATATAAGAGACTGTTTTGACACAACAGAATGAGTGTGGGTAGACAGGGATCGGCGATCAGGAGATATCGTGCTGTACGGAAAGAAAGGGCCCTTCCCCCCCGACAGGTAGTGATGTTAGTCTTGTTGGACTAGCCAATAGCATTTAGCGTGTAACGCGAGCAGATGGAAATGACAGCATAAGCTTAGGGTATATAACGTTCCAAAACTTTCTAATAAACGCCATTCTGCCATCCACCACATTGGTGTCTGTGAGCTGGTGGCCCGAGCGACCTGAGGTGGTCGCTGTGTTGTTTCTGAACCAGGTCGCCATGCCACAAGAGGCAACAAATGAGCCAGTATGAAACTAAACCTTTCATCTCCAAATCACTTCATAAACAAAACTAGACACTGTAAATATCACTACTGCCATTTCAATAGATGAGGAGAATATAATTTACTTTCACACTGTCATGAGTCATTCTGAGCAATTTCTGGACTGCTCAGTTTCAATTTCTTTGCTCTTGACAAAAATAACTCGGTGATGATCAGACTACTATTACAGCCTCTTGACCATAATTATTTCAAGCTACAGTCTATTTACATTGGGCAAAGTGTGTGTATACAAAAAAACCTGTGAAGGTAGGACAGGACAGGTAATATATGGTATTCATGCACATGTAAAGCTGAGGGCAAATTAATTAGATATATAAATTATTCGTCCTTTCCTGGAAACCTAAAATTTCATGCTCACAATGTTAGTTGTTTAATCTGTGTGGTTAGTGCTATGGTTGTAAAGACAAGTAATTTAAACTTCATGTATATTTATTTAATTGTTATTAAAAATAATTAATGATATGAAGCATGTAGGATTTTAAATCTGATGCCAATAGCATAACTGCCATAATAAAAATTCACAGATGATATTGCAGAAAAAATGACCCATTCAAAAGAGGTTAATAGTTTTCTTTATTATTTATTGACGAACGTACGCAGGTTCTTTAACCTCATTGTCTTTCCAGAACATAGTCAATCCATCTTGCCCTTCAATAGAGTTCATATATTATAAGTTTGGAAAACAAAACCAAGGAATATATTTTGCAATAGTTCTGTACCATAATCATTTTAGGTTTTCTGATAATGATTTGTGCTTGCACAATTTGTTGAATAGTGAATATTAGTAAATATAGTATTAGATGAACTCATTGAGCAAGCCAGACATGTAAGAGCTAAATTAAAAAGTTTGATATATCAATTTCCTTTTTACAAAGGCACAATTCCTGTCATGGCTTGATGAGGAAAGTTTTAACAACATGACTTCTTGACATGGCCACAAATTATGGGATTTTTATTATTTGGAAGGGTTTTTCTTACATCTAGATCAGAACAAAGTGTGTAAGAAGACTGCATGGTAGAATGATGAAGTCTGAAGATTTTAGCAACATTAGTGTTTGAATCCCACTTGAGTAATCAGACTCAAAGTCAATCACTCAGGTCACACTGAGTTAAAATACACCAGACAGAGAAATGAAAGCTTCAAAGATTTTTAGGAGTTCTAAGAAGACTTGTGGTTGCCACTTTTACAGCTGTCTTCACATTCAAGCCATACAAAGTAGTAATTCAAAAAGAAACTGCAAAAAGACAAAAATGAAAAAAAGAAAATGTCTCATACTCTCAGATATATAATAATCTTGGATGTTTCAGCAGTGAAGTTTTAACCAAAGTAATCATGTATGTGTATGTTACAGAGACAGGAAATGTGATTCACTGTAAGTAATGAAGTATTTACTGAATATTTAGATTTAGACATTATGGTAATTTTTTTTTTCCTGCCAGGATAATACAGTTACTTTGGAGTAGAGGACTTTAAAGGTAAGGTTACCTGATAAAATTCCACTAAAATCTTGAACCATATCACAAGTATATGCTATATATATGCTGCATATAAAATATTCCATTAGTATTTTATATAGAATTAATATTATATATAAAATATTCCATTAATACTGCAGGAGAGGTCTTGCAAGAGAGGTTTTCATCTCTATAGAACCATAATTAATGTATAGCCAGTTGTAAGAGAATCTGCAGTAGCCGTTCACTCTTTCAGTCTGGACATATCACAGCAAAATAGAAATACCTGATAAGAATATAGGGCTTACATGTTAACCTACAGTGGGGCAGAGAAGCTGACATAGCTGGCAAGATCATGTGACAATCTCTCTACCCTATCCACTGGCCCAAGTCAATGGGGTCCAGAGCTGCAAGGTCTGTGCAGACACCAAATAAATCTGTGCCTTATTGAAAAAATTGTTCTGCCTCCTGAGATACCTCCCGAAAACCACTGCAAGAATGTTCCCCTAGGTAGGCAGTATGGATAAATGCAGATGTGGACACCAGCCTGGTAATGTAGAGACAGACATTGTACTCAGATAGAATAAATACAAAGTAGACAGTGATTCTGATTTTGTTTTTGTGGAGAAACTTGTCTGCAGTACAAGCTCTGCGTTTGCATGTGTGAGACTCCATATGACAGCTATAGCCCTAAGCTTGAGCTCAAAGTAGGATTTTAAAATATCAGTAAGAGCCTGCAGCCTAACATCCTGGCTAACAGTGTCAGACTATAAATATTTATAAACATATACTTTTGCAGAGATGTTTTTGTACTTTTACAGGAACTTGTTTCACCTGTACTGTAAGTTAACAACGTACTCTCCAGCTTTAAACTGAAAGCACCATGCCAGGAGTAACACATAAGCCTTGCTCAGAGCAAAATGCTGCCTAAGGAAGCTATGGGAATTCTGGATGAGACCTTGCTTGCATTCTGCCAGCTCCAAGTACAAGCAGAACAAGCTCAGGGCTGCCTGCAAAAGGTCTGACAGATCCTGAAATGAAGCAGATTACAAGCTCTTCACTGGAAACATAATAAATGGCTAACTCCCCAGTTCTGAGAGCAAGGGTGAGACCCAGCTGTATTTGAGCAGCAGTAGCCTTAAGCTAGTATTTTCACTTAATTGTGGAGTGCTTGTATGTAGGCCCAGTGCTGCATCCTAGAGTGTGAATACAGGGTGGGTATACTTGAGGATGCTTGTCATGGTTCGGTCTCAGCTTCCAACTCAGCCTCATGCAGCTGCTCCCTCATTCCCCCTTGGTGAAACAGGGGAGAAAATTGAAAGGGTAAAAGTGAGAAAACGAATGAGCTGAGATAAAGACTGTTTAATAGGTAAAGCAAAAGCCATGCACAAAAGCAAAGCAAAACAAGGAATTAATTCAATATTTTCCATTGACAGGCAGGTGTTCAGTCATCCCCAGGGAAGCAGGGGGTCCATCAAGCATAACAGTGACTTGGAAAGACGAATGCCATCATTCCAAATGTCCCCCACCTCTTTCTTTCCCCCCCAGATTTATAAGCTGAGCACACCACCATATGATAATGGATATGCCTGTGGTCGGTTGGGGCCAGCTGTCCCCGCTGTGTCCCCTCCCAACTCCCTGTGTACCCCCAGCCTCCTCACTGATGGGGTGGGGTGAGAAGCAGAAAATGCCTTGACTCCCTGCTCAGCAATAATGAAAGCATCCCTGTGTTATCAACACTGTTTCCAGCACGAATTCAAAGTACAGGCCCATACTAGCTGCTATGAGGAAAATTAACTCCATTCCAGTCAAAACCAGCTCACAGTGGTGAAGAAACTTTGGTTTAACAAGCATAATTTTTCAAATATTTTCAAGATTTTATTTTGGTGTGGAAGGTCTTTTGGGGCAGTAACATGGCATAAATATATATCTGCCTTTATGCTGCATGTTCAAGGTATGTGTTTATTCTTACTCTTAGATGCTCCAGGAAAAAACAGTGAATGCATTAGAATAACAGAGGGGAAGTCAGACAGTGGAGGCAGAAGGTATAATATTTTGAAGAGTGTAAGGTGAAGGTAAAACTAACTTCCTGATCTAAATTCCAATAGCCCGTTTTTTGTTTTTCAGTGTTCATACTGGCATCATTAATCAAATATTCCCTTACTGCAGGCAGAAATCACATGTGAAGAAATCCTGAAATCCTTACTTTTTAGCTAAGAAAACTGTGAGAGAAATCAGTTATTCCTGAGTAGATTCAGACCAGCAGGAGAGACTTGTTATCTGTTGTTTTCCCCAAATTCCACAGGATAACAGGATATTAGCCTGCTGAATGCAGANCAAGGCAAGGCAGAGTCTCTGTGACTGTGGTGCCAATTTGGTTGTTTTCCTCTAAAGCAAGGCATCTCCCAAGAACTGAATTCTCATTCCCTCAGCCTGAAGATTCAGACTGCTGTGTTCCTGGGGAAGTACAACGGCACACTGCTGGCTGTTCAGGGCTCACAGTAAATTGACAGTGTCACCCTCGAAAATGCTGGAGTCTCTCAAGGTGAGAAAAGTACTGCTGGAGAAAAGAGGGACACACTTCAAAGTCCTGTAAATAGCTTAGCTGTGTTAAACTTGGTGGAACTTGACTGCTAATACCAATTCAGAATTTTGATAATATTTTGGCAGAAATGAGCCTTGAGGTTCAGCCACAGTGAGTTCATTGTTACTGTTATTTTCTCTCCAGGTTTCACAGCAGGGAGAAATGAAACGACTGTGAAATCTTGTTAGCTATCTGAAGACCATCTGTATTTTCTTAATGAATGCTGCACTCCTCTTGGAACCATGAAATATGCAATATTGTATGTTGACTCTAAACCAAATTGTGAGGATATGAAACTTTGCATGTACATGGAACCTTCCTTTATTTAACAGATTCTCCTGTGAAATCTACCAACGTGACATTAATAATTTAGCAGCTGTTACAAGAAGGAGCTCTTAGAAGCTTTGACTTAATGTCTTGCACTGGAGTAATTACTGGGCTACAGGCATTTGATTCTATGTAGTAAGGAATTCTGAATTTTGGCTCATTACTTTTTATGATGACTATGTCCTTTAGTGCAAACCTTTCATTGTTTGTAAGCAGCCTGTCTATACTACAGCTATAAAACACATGGATGGGGGAGAAGTATTGTATGTGTAGCCTACCAGAAATCCTTTGAGGAAACCTTCAAATAGTACCAAATGTTAATACAGAATAGCACAGTAAAATACTCAGCTGAGTTTCACAAAAGAAGATGGGTATTTCATAAGTGTCCCAGAAGACCTGTGAAATGTCAAAACTTATAAACCATTAAGTATTAGGCTGCTTTGATTCTGAATTCAGAGTTGGTGTGCTTTAATTTTTTCATTATCATTAACACAATTATGCAATACATTGAGGTTTCACAGGACCTTTTAAAAACCAAAATAGCATGAAATGTGGTTGGGGGATAAGAGACAGGCTCTGCCAGAGAATCTCCTCTGCTCTCATCAAAATAGTTCACACTTCATAATATGAATATTGTGGGATCCGAGGCAGATCCACAGCTCCTCAGAGCAGATGCACATTCAAGCCACAGCCTCACTCCCTGCTGGCAAAGGAGACAGGCATGAACCACCTTTATACAGCTGCCTGACCCTGGTTTCCATTAAAAGAAAGTTTGTACTATTGAGGTGAGGACCCGTGGTGCATTTCCCCACATTCTCCAGTTTGGACAATGAGGGGTCAGGGCTGAGAAAGGTGCCACAAACATACCTGCACTGTGAGCTAGATGGCCAGGGACACAATGAACTTTTTAATAAGTCCAATTAAATTCTTTGCTGTATGTACCTAACACTTTCTTGACCTCATCCACTCATTACTTGAAGAAATGGGATAGAATAATTTGACTTTATAATCTATAAATTGCTGGTTTTATAAGAAACCACCAGATATAAATCATGTATGGGAAAGAAAAACTTATATAAAATAAGTATTCTAATAAAAACTGTCGGGAACCACTAACTTCAGGCATTGTTACTGCTCTGTGAACACTGCAATTAGGCATCTGCTCAACTTTGAAACATTAAATAGTCCGAGATTAAGTGAACTCTTTGTATATTCAACACTGATTGTAAAGTGTTTGCTAAACCACCACCACAGCAGAGACTGTAGACAGCTGCTTTTGACCATTGCTTTTTCTTATATAATTTAATGGAACTTTTCCTATTCATTTTTATTCCTGCATATGGGACCATGTCTTGGAGGAAATGCCACATTTGCATCTACGTAAGTGGAAAGTATGGAGATTAGGGCATCCTACAATACCTCTGTGTAACAGGACATTTAATTCTTGAAGAGACCTTACCTTTGAGCTTGCAGAAGCTGAGGTCCAGCTGAGAAAGCTCCACAGGGATGTTCCTGTATTAAAGCATCATGAAGAATGAAAAAGAAAATGAGCCATGGGTTCCCTGCTGAACCATTTGACATCAATGGTCAACAAAGCAATAAACAAAACTGTGGCAAGAACTCCTTTGCTGCCTACAGTTCCTCCTCCTTTTCCTTCTCCCCAGTGTTTAGCCTTGAAATTCTCCTTCCCAGAAGCCTCTCACAGAGCAAAGGAGCGTATGAAAATCAGGCAGAAACTCCTGCCACATAGGACAAAGCCCACGGCATTTCAGAAAAGAATACAATGATGTTTTTGAGGACAAAGGAATGAGCTTTTGCTAGGGAATGAAGACATTACTTGATGGGAGTTGTGGGCAAGAGGAATCTGCAAATGTTTTTTGGCCAGCAGAAAGGTTATGTGAGGATATGCACTTTAGGGGTAGGATCCTGCCTCGTCTCACTGCCCATTGTGTCCAGGCACGAGGACTGACAGCATGCCTCGACCCCAAACCTTGAAGCTTGAAGGTCCCATCTCATGCTGGCTCTAATTCAGAGCAGGGCCTGCCCAGTGCCTCTGCTGATGGTACAGTCCGCAGTGGCTGAAGAGGAGATCCCTCAGTACAGCTTTGGTAGGTGTGTTCGTCTCCATGGTGACTTCACCTGAAAAGAAAACTGCTGTGTTAGACAGAAATGAATTTCTGCTATGGGGTAGCCCCTGGATTTTCTGATACACAACTTTCTAATTAGCTGTGCTGGTGTTTGCAGAATTGGGAGTTATTTCATTATGTGTCTCCCTGGAATTTCATGCCAGTTCTTAAAAGGAGGACTTGCAAAGAAAACCTGAGTGTTTTGTGAAACTTGACTTTCATCACAGACTCCAATATGCAAGGATTAATCTCTTAAGTAAAACTGTAGACAGGAGATCTGTTTAGAATTACCTACCATGTATACACTCTAGTATATATAAGCTGGAGGACTGTTTCATGGGATGTTGTTTAAACCATACTTTCACTTCTTGTAATATTTGCATTGGTTATTCAATAATATCAGGTGCTTGAGGGGGGATAGGACTAGTTCCAGGCTCTGTTTTTGAAAGCGGGAAGCAGTTACTTAGGTTGCTTATGTGCGGGTACTGAAAGTGAAATGAAAAGCAACAACTGGTAATGACAGCAGTTCAGACTGAACCAGAAAATAGTATGAAATGAGGCCTTGTTGAGTTTGCTGTTTGAATTAGCCTTCTCTTTTTATTGTTTGGACCTTGCCATGAACTGTAGGGGTGTTGGTGCAGGCCTGATGGTCTCTGTATGACCATACCAGGAGCCTCTTTGGAGTGAGATTTTGTATCTCCTAGTGATTCCATATCTTTTCTGTAGAGTTTGGAAATCCTGAGTGTTCAGTGAAGCTAATTGCAGCCTGCACCTTTCCCTAAACCCACAGGCACACATTTAGCAGACTGAGGGAGAGATTTATTTCCACATGCTAGCAAGGATTTAATCTCATGATGTGTTGGATGTCTATGGCTCATCTCAAAGTCAATCAAAGCTGAAGGCACTCAGACTACTCCAAGATTGAATAAATAGAGATCATAATGTCTTCCATAAAGTGAAAAGAAAGTCTATATTAGGCTTAATGCTGTTTCTATAGTTAGTAATTTTTTCAAAAGGACACTGAACACTGGTGCTGGTTTTTGTAATATCTAATTTATATCTAATATCTATTGCCCTCCTAACAATCCATTTGTAAATTCTCCTTCTAACATTATAGCATTTTGAAGTGGACCATGAAAAGTTTTTCTGTGTTAACCTGAAAAATAGGAAGTAAATCAGACTTATTTAAAACTATTGATGTTGTTCTCAAGGCTACCCCTGCAGTTAAGAGGATTCAGTTATTAAATCAGCTATAATATTTCTGCCCATAAAATATCAGGTGAAATCTATCATGCCAATTAATTGTTATTTTTTTTCCTCTCAATTCACAACACTGCAAAGCCAGGCTGTTTATAGAACTCCAATGTTTTATTCACAAATGCACTTTTAAAATAACAATAAATTTTAAATGCTGCTAAAGCAAAAGTCATTCAAGTTAGAAGCAGCTATAACTACTTTCTTTCAACCAAAAGAATCAAATAGAGATTATAGGATTATTGATTTTAATGTAGCTGGAATTATCTTTCCCCACATACAGTCTTTCCCCACTGATTACCTTTATTTTAAGTTAAAGAAAGACAAGAAGAAAAAATAAAGGCAAGTGTCCATCAGACAGCTTTGCTTTGCATAGACTTCAGAGCACAGAGAATGAAATAGAAACCATCTCTGCAAGGAAAGTGCTTTATAATTTAAGAATAAAGTACACAAAAATCTACTGCTCTGTGTTTATTGCCTCATATGCCATATGAAGGATATTGCCACTCAAACTTTTTAAATAGCTCTTCAAAATGGGATTGTTCTGTATAGCTTGCAGCTGTTTGCAGTTTTATAAGTCTGGAGGAAATGTACAAATTATGGACAGATTTGCACCCATTCAGCTTTGTATCTCAAAGATGTTTTAGAGATCAAGCCAATGTAAAAAAAAAATTCAGCTAGGAAGAATAAACTTGAAAAGACTTGACTTTGCCTTACAAAAATGGTACAGCAAGTCAGCCAGATTTCCTTCTCATCACCATTAATCTATTTGAATGTAAATTCTGAAAACTCAGTGGTTTTTGATAAGAATTTAAACACAGAACCTGGATACTAATATTAGGTGACCTTTTATCACTGATTGTATAACAAAGGCAGAAGTCAGTTTCTAAAACTCAATCCAGGTCCTGAATGAGGTACTTAAATGATTTCAGCTGTGGAAGTAGAGTATTTTGGTTAACACACTGCCTTCTTGCAGCTTTTTTACTGTCTCTAGTAATAGTACATATTGACTTCCAAATCCCACGCTGCATTTGTCTCAAATCCAAAGCAAAATTCCAACCCCATTTTATTTAGAGCATGTGATTTAGTGTCAAGGTGAAACACATCTAAAATGTTTCATTTTGTAATAACTTCTTTCAGCCTCATCTTAAACTTTATAAGTCTAATTGTACTTTCGAAATAGCCCTCAGGTATTACATGTCATTTCATGTTTACCCTTCAAAAGTAACAAGCAGAAAGCTGTTTGCATCTTGATTCTAGCTCTTGCTCTAGAAAATTAACATTCCCACAGAAAATCTTCCTCTATAATTTACTCTATGTTTTACACATACCATGATCCTTTCCCCTCCCTGTACAGTCATTAATAGTCTCTGCACACTACAACTGTTCTTTGATCATTCAAGACTGAAAAGTCTGTGCGAGTCAAAATGATGTTATTTCATGCTGGACTTCATCTAATTTATCTGGCTAAGATTTATATAAATAAATTCTTTATATATTTATATGATATATTTTCAGCCATTCACCTAAATTTCATTTACAGTTAAGTGGAGAGAAACAGGCATCTTCAAGTATATATTCATCTTAAATATCTAAAATGCATATCTTATTAGTCATTCCATGGAGATGTTTGAAAGGAGAAAGCCTAGGTGTCAAGATTTAGATGTTAAACTATATGCCCAGCCTTAAAACAGCTGAACTTAGGTAATCTAAAACAACTTTACCAAAAATCTAGTTGGTTCATTTATGCTCGTTTCAGCAGTGAGACCACTTGTCCCTGTACCTTACTGAATTACTTCCTGCTTTTTATTTTTTCTTTTCTTCCAAGCTAAATCAGTTTGTGTGAACATATTTCCAGCCCATCTTTTGCTGGATATTGAGATGAGAGGCAGTCAAATTCACATCAGATGATATAACTGAGGATGTGCTGGAATTGTTAACTACTTACTGTGGAATAACATGAGAAAGTAGTAATGATCTTAGAAAAAGAAATCTCTTCAGTGTTGCTTAGATCTACCCAGCTGTTTCACATTACTAATGAACTTGATTTCTTATTTTTGATATCTTTGACTTCAGGAATAGATATTGATACCTCAATACCTCTAGAAATTTTAGATGCGAAACAAATGTGTGGAATATTATAAGATAGACTGGCCCTCTATTATTTTTTCCTTGAAAATAAATGGGAATAGATTAATAAAAATGCAAGAGTCTGGACAGCACAATAAAAACCAGTAAAAGTATTCCTTTTTTAATTTTTCTTTCTTGAAGTATTTCTTTCATTTACTTCTTATTTCTTTTTTTAGCTGAATTCATAAGTTGACCATAGCAAATTTTGTGGATTGTGAATTGTAATTTATAAGAAATATCTTATTTGCTCTACATTTCCCCAACAGATACTACTTTTTGAACCTCTCAGGCTTATTTTTACTCCCATCTTTTATGTAATAAAACCAGATTTCCCGCTGTTGCTTCCTTCTGCTTATAGACAGCAGTGAAATTCTGTCCCGTTTCTTGCTTTGCTGTTATGACATTGATACTGTTGTGTTTCCAGCCCAAAGGGATGCCTTTTTTTGCCATGTAAGCAGCAGGGAGCTGCTGCTGAGCTGTGCTGCTGCAGCAAGAGGTGTCTTCTACACCTCTGTAGCCACAGCCATGCATCACAGCCCCCCCACATATGGGGAAGGATGTGGCAGGTAGAAGTGTTCCCTCACCACTTGGTGGGACATTAGGAGAGAAAATTCTATGTACCTAATGTGGTTGCAGCCATTGCACCTTATTCACATTTGAACATGTGAAATGCTTTTGAAGCACTTTTGAAAAGTTACTGGGCTTTGAGTTTGGGCCCATGAGCTTTCCTGGAGCAAACTGACAGTGGTGGGTGGCAATTCTGTTTCACTCCTCCCAGCACACAATACTGGTCACCTCACAGGATAGATCTTTTGACGAATGTATGTGATGTGCAACAATCCAGTCCAGCTCACTGTATTATAAGCCAAATAATTCTGAAGAGAAATCAAAAAGATCAGAATACGAAGGTTCTTTATAAATGGAAGAAACAATCTAAAATTGAAAAGGCAAAATTCACTAAATATAAGTTCAGCTATCAGGAACCAAAAATCAAAGGTGTAAGTACAAAATGAGCAATAACTGAGTTGTCAGAGATATTGCAGTGAAGGCTGTGAGGGTTGTAGCAGATCACAAATGAAACATGAATCCCTGCTGGGATGTTATAATGAAAGAAAAATATCTGTCATTCTGTGTTGTATTAGCCAGAACGGTGTATAAAGGAACAAATTACTTCCTCTGTTAAGGCCTGGGGAGCAACTGGAACTTGGGCAACAGATTTAAAGAGGAATCTATAAAAACCTAGAGAAAGACCACTGAAGTTAAAGCAAAAGCACTTGAGAAGCAGTTAGATTTATCTGATCTAGAAAATAGAACAGATGGGATGATGGCAGCAGGCTGTGGCTATCAAAATATAAGGATATTCTCTATAGTTCTCAGAGATAAGAGGAAAGTTACTTTGCAGCAAGGAAGATTCAAGGCAACTACTCAGAGGAAAAACGCTTTTATTCTTCCTTTGTGGTATGGGAAGATCTTTCCTGGGTGGTTTCTGGCACCACATTGGCCAGAGATATTGTAGTTAAAACCAGCTTACCTCCACACACCACGTTCAGTTTTTAAGTTCTCTCCCTGGCAAAAATGTTTTTGGCTCTATAACATAATCTCTGAAACCAGTCAGCCTTTAAGAACAGTGGCTGTTTTATTCATTTACTGTGAAAATGTTTTAAAAGAGATGAATATAAATTGTTCTAACTTGAGAGACAATGCAAGTACGAACAGAAATACATGGAAGCTTATTTATTCTATTCATAATTTACTGTGGAATCTTGCCAAAGTGAATTACTTCCTTCCAAAATATTTAGTTGAAGGATGAAACAGATGGGCAGGGATTTTTTTCTTGCTGTGTGTCTATTAAATTATAATTTATGCCTACCAGACTATGAGCTATGTCCAGCTGGCAACCCATACATATAAAGATTCAGTTCTACTGATAGATTATATGCTTAGTAGGTAAGTTGGTGGGTAACAATTGAAAATCAACACAAAGGATTTTAGAAAACAGACTAAAATCAAATGATATGCTGGCTTAATTTTAGAACAAATTCTGTTGAAATTAGCTCTATGTAATTTTGGAACTAAAATAGATTTTTCTCCAGCAGACTCTTTGTTGAGCCTCATGGATCTAGTGTTGTTGCAGAATAATCCAATGTGTATTAATTGTACGCAATATTAGTGATGTTCCTCAATGAACAAACCAGACATTTACCTAAAAAGGCTGCTGGGACACAATATTTTAATGAAGAATTTGGTTTGTAGGTATTTGAATTCAAAAGAAATTAAAAAGTAAACAATGATCAGTCTTGCCTGCAGCTGCATGAGGGTTTAGTTATTGTGCAGAGGTATAATCCTGTTGCAGTCAATAAAGTCTATACAGGAAAAAAGGTACATGAACATATCCCCACAGTCACCATTTATGAGTAGCGTGTGAACAATTGAGTGTTGCCACCCCAAGAATGAAATAGAAGGATCTTGTCAGCTTATTGAGGTTTCTGCCAGAAACAGGAGGAAGAAAGACAAGATCTGAGGCAGAAACAAAAAGACTAAATGGTATTTCAAAATATACACCTTTCGTTCACACTGAGCAAGATATCTGATGGTATCATCTTGCTGCTATGAGGTTGATTCTGATTAGCTTGAGATACTGGACATAAATTTAGCTCAGCATAACTTGATTTTTTAATGGAAGTTGTTGTTCATCTACCTAGCTCTAATAAGCTCTCTTGCATTTATATGTAAGCTGTGTTGTTATGCAAATTTGTTTGACCGAGTTTTGATGATGCGGTCATAACCCATTACTTTGGAGAAAAAAGCTGTGCCAGTCAAGAGTTTTGGATGAAGAATCTGATTTTCTTGTATTATAGAGAAAATTAGAACATAAGAAAATAGTGGTGGGGTTGTAAATATGCTAGGAGTACTTTGTCTTGTCTTGGTGACTTTTAGATCTTGAAGTTTGGTTCTACAAGGTTCCACATTCCTTACTCAAAACCTCAAAAACAATGTATCTCAAGTTATTCTATTTTGGGATTTTTATCTGACTGGTATGGAATTTTTGAAGCATGTTGACTTAAATAAGGAATTAATAGCCTAACTTCGTTTTGAAAAGTGAAATGCAATATGTGTGAAATAGATAAGTTTGGAAGGGCTCTGAACATCTATTTAATTACATTTGCAAACATACAAACATTCATTTTATTCATTAAAATTCTTCCATGCAGGGCATCTGACCTGCCATGGTGAATTTCTCTTATGTTTCTACAAATATATTCAGTCCCAGTTTGGTAAAAAATGTGTCTCGAAATTCAAGGAATTTCAGCAGATGCTTGTCAGAAGAGCCGAATTTCTTCTGCTTGCTTTAATATTTCTCTTGAGACCTGTTCCTGTTCTGTGCAGCTTGTATTTTGAAATATGTACAGAATCTTGCCTTCTGTTTCAATTATATGGAAGCTATCCTTTTAGTGTGCATAGATATTTTGTGCTGTGGTTTAATGAATGGACTGTTTAATCAAGAACTATCAATTCTCCAAATAACTGAAAGAGATTGAGTTTGCTCTTACACAGTTGAACTCTTCAGGAGTATTTTTGTAGTAATCAGGGGGTGGGAGGTCATCAAATAGCACAAAATTTAGACATAGATTAGGCTTACATTTTATGTCATACCAGTTGTAAAAAAATTTGGTTTCATTAAGGAGGAATTGCCTCTAAAAGGGATAAACACACATTAAATACAGGAGAGTTAATTGTTAGAACTCCGCCAAACTGATCATGCATTGAACTGTAACGGAAAAAGGTTTTTCCCAATTTGAGTTTATGGCTCTTTTAGCAAAACATGATTACCATTCCCAGAGAATATGACACTGCCTTTTGCAGGTGGTGGGATGTGATACTGTTTTAGTTCATGAGAAAGACTGTTCACGAATTTAAATAGGTACCTAGTATTAAATGCTTAAATCTATACTTTAAATTTAGCTGCATTTTACTAATGAAATATGTCCATGACCATTCTAGTGGACTGGAATAGCCACAGTAGCCACACATGTGGCCACACTAGTCAAATCTATCCTTCAGAACAGAATTGTCACATATTAAATGCCTCTTCTCTTGAGGTGACTCCTGAAATGTGTTAGGGAGGTACTGGGAGGGCAGCAGGTGGTCTGAAGCATAAGTGGGAGCAGGGTTCACTCTAATAATGTAGTTATCTAGATCCTCTAACAATGTAATATAATACATCAGACAACAAAGCCTAGGATGTGATGGAAAAAGTGACTTTAAATGTCTGATTCCCACTGTCTGTATCTACATTTGAATATTTGGCCCATAGTTTCACCAGAGGTGGATTTGAGAGAGATTTGTGCATTACTCAGTTGCTTTAGAGGCAGGCTGGGAAAGAATTTCTGTGGGGTCAAAAGTTATGGAAGTCCATAGAGCCTTCTGACAATTATGAGAGGACTGAGAGATCTGTATCTTTCACTCATCTGTGACTCCTGGAGACTAATGCTGGCTCTGGAATCAGCTAACAGAAACAGGCCTATCTTTTACAGAAAAATATGGTACCGAGAATTCTACTAGTGATTCCACCAGCAGTGTCGTGATGCTGACAGCAGCACACACTGCTATGTGTAAGGTGTGCAACTGCCTTGTGCCTGGAAGCATGTTGGTTAGCACTTCTGCAGGTGCAGGCAGGCAAGCTTTCAATTGGCTCACTCAAGAGAGTTGCTTTGAGATAAATGATGCTGTTACACAGGTCTGCCACCTGCTGCCACGTCTGGGGCTGACTAAAAGAGGTGCATGCTGCTGGGATTGCCTGAGGAGTGCACACAGACTGTTAAATATCTCAGACAGGGATTTTAGCAGTTGGCCAGTGAACGTGGTGCTGATGTTGGTCCCCAGAACGAAAAACACTGGCCACTTGTGGGGCAGTTTTGAGATGCTCTCATGGAAAGCTCACCATGGCACTTTTGTGTGAGGACATAAGAAGGATCAAACTGGGTTAGACTGGAAGTCTCTCCAGCTGGGTGGTCTGTCTCCAAGAACAGACACAAGCAGATGTCCAAATGTGCAATATCGTAGGCTGCTGAAGAATAATTTTTAATGGCTCTTTGGCTGAATGCTTATTTGTGAGCAGCTTGTGTTTGAGTGAACAGTTGGGAAATGGTTGTCCTTTCACAAAAATTTTTAACTGTCATTCTCATGTTTAAAACATGTTATCTGGACATTTGAGAAACAGAGTTTTTTTTATGTGAGACAAGGATAATATTGTGTGAAAAGAGCTTCATGTGAAACTTATGAAATCAAGACAGTGTGAAGAGGAAGGAAAGGGTTTGAAACTGGGTTAAAAGTGAAGCAGCAATTGTTTCAGCACAAAACTTGGCTTTGTCTTTCATGTAGAAAGACACCTTTACATAGAAGGTGAGAGGTTGAGCTTGCATTTCTCTAAGTGTGTAAAAATGGCAAATATTTATACTGATGTAAGGTAGAAGGATATGTATCAGAATTAGACATATTAGATATTCCCTAAGGATCTGGGGCTTAAGTGATTACTTTCTCTCCTTCTCTGCTTGTCTCCACCTGTGTTTCCCTTTCTGCCACCTTCTTTTACACTTCCTAACTTATCAGTATATCAGCTGATTTCACGGTGTTAGTAGATGCAAAGATAATATGTTCACATTATGTTCATCAAAATGGACAGTGGAATAGTCCCAGCAGACCTCTAAAGTCCCTCTTCTGAAAGAGAACCTGATTTATGAATGCAACTCCCCAGAGACATGAGGGAATCCACAGCAGAAAACTATTATGAGTGCCCTAATTCTGAGAAAAGCTTCAATCAGACATCCTGCCTAATTATATGATAGAGAATCCAACTACAAGACCTGAATTCATAAACTAAGCATTATTGCTTCCTCTGCTAGGGGATCTTAAAAGGAATATATGTCTGTTAAGAAGATGGGACTACTGAGAAGCTTTGCTGAAAGACTGCTATGAAGGAGCATTGTTGTTTTTGGTAAATAGTATGAGGAAGAGCACCATATTGTCTGGGTTAAAAACATAATGGTGAAGTGGGATGTTTTGAGAAACTTTTTAAAACCAGAGCACATTGTGAGTCAAAACCCACAGAAGCAATTAGCTTTAGAGGAGATAACAAAGCTTATTAAAGCATGTTATTTTCTGTCCATGGGGTGTAGTATCATACGATGGAGATATTAGAACAATGAAATCAACAATGCCTTGAAATTAATGTTTCTGGACTTCACAAGCAATTTCAATTATATTATGCTAATATGTTAAATTCAGAAAACAAAAGCTATATAAGACTTTTAGATAACATTAGGGTGCTGAGCTGGTAAATGAATGAAGGGAATTCTCCTGTAGTGGAAATAAGTCACTGAGAGACTCTTAAAGAAACATAATTGGGAAATGCCCTCAAACTAAGCAATCAGCTATTGGGAGAAAAATAAGAAACCACTACAAGGCCTGAGACATCACCAGTAAGGGTCTTCCTTGGGGAGGACAATGGAAATGTTATCAACTATTTTTGAAATTTTGAAGCTGGTATGACCAAACATCTCAAGAACTGTGTAGATATCTAATCACTCATATTCAGGAAGGATAAATTCTTCCTAGCAGCTGAGAATATCAGGGCATGGCAAACCCACGATGTGGAAAGCAAATGGAAGAACAAACTGAAAATGGACACAGGATGCAACACTATGGAAGCACATCATGAGCATAAACTTGAGGGAGGAGAAGGGTATTTTCCCTCCTAAGATAAAGAGCAGTGCTCTCAACAAGATGAGACAGACTTTCATGAGAAGGAATGTTCTGACTTAAGAAACAGATTTCAGAGCAGCAAAACATCTTCAAAAGTAATTTTAAGCATAAGTTTGAATTGTACGCTCAGATTTGCTGAGAATTTCTAGTTCTGGGTGTCCTGGCCTATACTATGTCCTTTCCAGTCAACTCTTAAATCTTCCTTATCATGTTGCCAGCAACTCTATAAAGAAGACAGGAGGCTACTAGAAAACCAATTGGTAGAAAGAAGACTGCTCTCTCTTCAGTAAGGGTTCCCCAAAACCTTAAATTTTGCACTGATGACAGGTTATAGTTGTCTTAAAAGGATTGCACTGAGAGTTTAAGAGAAGACTATTTGAGACATCTTTATTAATGTTGTGGTGAACTGTAAAAGTAGGCATTAATATCCACCCCAGGGAGCTGCTCCCAGGTGACTTAGTCACACCTTCCATTATGGATTAAGAAATTTAGGAAAGTGCCTAAGGCCTGTTTTCTGACTAACTTTCATGGAGGATTCTAGACATTTTCTGAGTTGAAAGGTTTAGCAGATTGCTTGCAGAAGTGTGGTGGCTCGAAGTGAGCTTGCTGAGCTGCTGGGCCAGTGCAGACAGGGGTTTGCATTTTTATACAGCAATGCTGTACAGCAGCTGAGCTTCTTCACTCTGCTCATGACTGCAGTGGGCTGTGCCAGACACCTCAAGTGTGATGTCAGTCATCAACTCTACCTCAGTTCATTAATGCAGGAATGAAAACATGCTATTTCTATAACAAATTTTATATATAAAAAATTATATTTATAAAATAAAGTATTTATGCTAGGCACCAATTCTTCTGGAAAGTAAAGGCTGTAATTATGAAAACAAGTGTGCATATGCTTTATAAAGTGTGAAAAGAGTCTCAAAACCATTTAAGCCTACAACTTGCAACATCAAAGGAAAACATTTTTATAGATGTTGAAGGGTCATATCTATTTCACCAACTCTTTGATCTCCTTGGTTGAATGGGACTGGTGGCAGTGAGAATTATTATCATTATGGTGCACATTCCTGCATATTTTTGCTGATAAGACAGAGCTCATAAACCATATTTTGATTTACAAATACATATTTGACCCTTACAAAAATGGTAAATGATCTCTGCCTTGCTATACAATATGTTTATCTGTAAATGCATTAATCTTGAACACAAACTAAAATTTAATGCATCAGAGACATGTAAAATCACTACAAAGATTAAGGTTTTGATTCTGTAATTTTTGTAAGAGGTTTTGAGTGATCATATTAAGTGCCATTACTTACAGAGCTTTCTTATATCAAACAAATGGAAGATAAAAGAATTTTTCAGACATCCAACATGAAAGACTTGAAAAACAATGGAAACAAAGAAAGTTGCACTTCTGAACATATTCTCTTGTTGACCTAGCTCTCATATGGCTAGTAGGTGGCCTACAGGATTAATCCTGAACACCAGGCAGTGCCATCCAGCTCTGAGGAATGCTTGGAGATGCATCTGCACTTTATTATTTCTGGGAAGCTTGTCCAGGGTGCTGGAGAGTTCCGTGGATTCAAACGCTACCCTGCACTTCAGAAGCCAGGAGTGCCAGAGAGATCCTAGACTCAGACTCCAGGGCTGTGCTGAGACAGAGCTGATAAACCCTGCTGGATGCAAACTGAGCCTGTGCAGGCAGATATCACTGCAGTAAATTATACGGTATGTCTAGATGGATTTGGGTTGGTTTTTTTCCTATTAATCAGGGAGTATCTGATAACTGCCTGAATGTTTATCCTGTGCTATTGGTCTGTTCCCTCAGCATGGCTTGCTGTCTTTGAGCTCAGGACTGGCACCAGGATGGTATAGCCACATGAGATCTTGGATCTACATTTCAATAAAAGGTTTCAGGGGTAAAACCACCACTCTGGATGTAATTTTCACATCCAGCTGATTGCAGTTCAATATATTTGTTTGACAAGCAGAACTGATTGAAAATCACCCAATTGCCCATGTACCTTGTTACATTTCCTTTCAGTGCATTGAACTTAATGTGAATTAAATGTAATTCAGTGACAAGGTAGGGACAGTGGCATGAGCATGTAGGGCTCACTATTTCAAGGTTGTAGAGCCTTGTGTTTGTAGCTGCGAATAGATTTTTTTTTTTAATGTCAAAATGTGATCAGGGAATGTAAAGATACACAGTCACTGTAGAAGGACAGGGCATAATATGTCTGAGGAAAGCACATGGATGTAAGAGGAAAAGAATTTCTACAAATATCAGAAACTCTGTAACAGGACTGGGCAGCTTAAAAAGCAGAGTGAAGTTCATAATTTGACAGTGTGTACGTCTGAAAGCTGGAAATCAGCCATTGAATGATTGCTCCTATTGCAGGAATAACATAATTATGGCATGGCAACTGGCCTGTGACTATATAGAAATTATTTTGAAACCTTTTGCAACTCTTCCATATTGATTAACCATATCCAATGAAGTATGTGTTCTTCACACATGAGAGAATTCAGATGACTGAAGCTAAGAGAAAAATGAAAATGCAATTGATGATATTTTCCTCCTTCAAGAATCCTGTCATAGAAAAACAGACTCCTGTAGGAAAAAGAACCAATTCAGAAAAAAAAAAAAAAAAGGTAAAATTAGCACGAAATTCCTCAAATTAATTTTATTTAGCAGTTACTGAAATCTTGAGTTTATGGTTAAAGACAGGAGTTTTGAGAGTGATTTTGATCTTTCATAAAACCATCAATTAAAACATCACAAACAACTAATTTTGTCTGGAAAATGAAACCTGATAATTTTTCACATTTCCACACAAGCAGTTTCATTTTCTTTCCTTCCTCTGATTCATTGTGCATCAAAATCAATCATAATAACAATAGTTATTGAACTGCAAGTCATTAAGTTATTTTTTAATCTGATCTTAGATAGAATTAAAGATGAAAACACTCTAACTAGGTGAGCTGAATTACTCTCAGACTCCATTTACTTTTTCAAACATGTGACTATCTTGCATATACTGGAAATTTAGGAGTTAAATGCTCCTCTATACACCTACCTGTAGAAACAAGTTCTGAGGTATCTTAAACTGCCACCAGGTCTTTGGTCTAAAGACTTGTTTTTCTATCCAAAGGCATTATCGGAACAAAAACATATGTTGAGATGATATATTTCTGGAAAGGAGGCTTCTGTTTTAGTCTGTGTGAGAACTGACATGAAGTATTCTGTATTTTGAGTGGTGCTAGCCTACTCTCAGGCTCGCTAGCAGCACACTTGTTTCAATGAAGTGTTTTGTGCTAAAGTATCAGCCTGTGTAGAGCTTATGAAGAGCTTATTGCTTGTTTCACTGGATGAGGAAGTTGTGCCAACAGCAGCCTTATCACCCAGAGATGTAGTTTCAGCATCTGTAATAGCACCCTATTGCTGGCAGGGTTAGAAGCCTGCACACCTTCTATGCCTGGCCCTTTTCCCTTTCAGGTTTCACTTCAGTGCTTCATGTCATTAAGCTGACTGCTTCTGACATTCAGGGCAGAGACCTGGCTTTCCAAACACACAAGGCTTTGTTGGCATATCCAGGGGAAGTTTGTCAGAGGAAGGAGAAATGACTAATTTAAGAAGAAAAGGTCTGTTTTAAAGATGGAAAATTGTATGTTCTTCCTAGACTGAATTTTAAAAGTGGAATTTGAATGTAAGAATGCGAAAGAGTTGTGTGTGTGTGTGTGTGTGTGAGTGAGTGAAAGGTGGCAGGGACTTCTGTCACAAGTACCATTGAAAAGTCAGTCTGTCTGTACTTGTCAAGGATGAGCTCAAGAAGATTATAAGTTTGCTCTAAGTTAATGGCAAGAGTTAAATAAGCTTTTAAAGAATGTATCCAAATTAACAAAGGTTTGTTATCTTGGGAGGAAAGCAAAACAGTAGTCAGACATATTATGTCTTGGATAAACTGCAATTGCTGTGACCAGATGTTCTTTTCTACTGGAAATACTGCATTATTTATTACATTTATTTCAGTGGCAGCTATTTCCATTGTTTACATATATATTTAAAAATAAAAATGACAGCATTGTGTTAACCATTTGCTATTTCAGATACTGTTAATCTCTGTAAATATAGGTTATTTGTACAGTAGATAAAGCAATGAAATATGACCATGCAAATTATTATTCCACTCTCAGAAAAATTTTAAAGATCGTTGTTAAAAACTAGGCAAAGTAACCTCAGTTATAGTATCATTAATTCTTCTGTGCTGATTGCTCAACCAAACTCATACGACAGTCTGAATGAATTCAGTCTGACCCTGGGCACTTACAGAATTTTCATGTGCAACAGTTAAAAAAGAACCAAAATTCTGTTTGTAAGATCTCTGCCAGAAGTTGTGGTTATGAGTAGCAACAATCTTCAGATCAGGCTCTTGATGAGAAATATCACAAGAAGAAAAAGTGTGACATCAGACCTATAAAATAATGATCAAAGACTATAGTACACTTGGAATGTTCTCTTTTATTTTAAATATACCTATTACAATATTTTGTTAGGTTTATATAGAGCACTATTATTTACATGATTCAGTGTTTATCCTTTAGGGAGAATTCCAGTGCTCAATAAATAAGAGTCAATGAGCTGCTCGTTAACCATCTTGCAATCAGTGTTCTGAAATATTAATTTCACATAAATGGTGAAAGTCTCTGAAATAATTATGGTTACCTGTAGTTTCATTCAGTAGGTATCTTCAGTCTGCAGTTAAATTATGATGAAAACTCTGAACATTGCTATAGGTAATCAGAAGAAAGTTCAACAACAACATCATATTAAAAAAAATACCACAAAACATCAGTGGTGGACCTCTACATTTTTCAGATGCATCTTGGGGTGATGGTAGTGTTCAAAAGGAACAAAAAACCAGTTTTTGGTAGACTCCCTGATATAAAATGTCTATATCATGGGGCAAAATATACAATCACTAATAAATGAAAAATGCAGCTTTTTAGAAGATCTTTCAACATGGAATCTTAAAATGTGCCTGCAGGTAAGGAAGGTTTCTATTATTTTTATTAAATGTCAATTTGCCATTGTTACTCTTTCTTACATGAATTTAGGTATTATATATATTCTATATAAAACACATAAAAGTTGTCAGTACAAGGAATATCCTTAGCTGGGAACATGAAGAAAGGGTTCCTATCAGACCTCACTCAATGTTATGCTTGTAAGTTCAAATGTACAAGAAAGAGACTTTGATCCTGATCTTGCACTAACACAGTAAATGTAGCCCCCATTTCCCTATGTACAGAACCTACCATCTCTGCTGAGATTGTCCCAGTCCTGCCTTGACAACCACCCCATTTTCATGTGAGCCATGAATTCAAACTGGGTTTGAATTGGGACAAACAGCTTGTTTTTTTCTCCTAATCCTCATTAATGTACCTCAGAGGTCGAATCCATGGCACATTTTTTAAGTGGCTGAGTATCTGTGACGTTCAGCTATGGCACACAGTTTTGTTTCCTCAACATACACAAAGAAAGCAGGCAAAAGCAGCTCATAACTACCAGGCATTTATCCTAGAAAATGTAACATTGTCATCGTTATTGGACTAGAAACTTATGTTTATTGACAGTGTGCCCATTTTTCAACAAAACATCATTGACTTTAGTAGCATTACAGTTTGGCAAAGAATAGTTTCTGAATTATCTCTGTTACAGATTTGAATCTCTGGCACATTTAAGACACTCACCCACCTATTCAAATAATATTTTAAAGCAAAACTAATGTTTAATATAAAATAACAGTTGTGTTGCAAATGTGGAAAAATAGTCTACAAAAAATAAGTATAAAAGTGATCTCAGATTTATGAATATGTTTCATATAAACAAGTCCAGATGAATAATCTGTGTTAGAAATGTCCCTTCATAGGCTGTGTCACAACAGAACACCACATTTTTTCACAGTTTACAATAACACAGTTAGATTCACAATGTAATGACACCTTATATCAGAAAAATAGTATTTTACAAACTATACATTTGGCATTTATTTTTAGATTTTTTTTCTGTTTCTTTTTCTGTTCCTTTTTTCTTTTTCCTTTTTTTTTTAAATTTTCTTACAAAATAGTGCAAAATTACAGTGTGTTAATAGAAGATTTTGCAAATCCTAATAAAAAGTCAGTATACTTAACTGTTTTGTTCATTCACTGGAAACAGTTTGGCACATTAGGATTTTGTATAGATGGAAAAGCTTCTCACTTTCTTCTTTTCAGTGTATCCATGGATTCTTTAAAACATTAAATTAGACCAAGGGAGTTAACTTTCCAAACTTTTTAATCTCCGCTCTTATATGTGTTACAAAGTGACAAAGAAAAATGTAGGTTTTGTAATTAATTTATTTGCTAAACAGCATATATCAGTCTGGCTTTTCTTATGATGTTATAAAGAAATGGATTGATGGGAACATTTTCCATCTGGTGACTGCTAAAGTGCTTATTTACAGTTTCAAGGTTCCATAGGAAATTTATCCCAACTTTACATATTTATATATGTGTTAGTTTACCACATATCTTTCAAATTTTGCTATCAAACATGTTTCTATATCTGGATCCAACCAGGCTATATCAAGCCAGGCAGATAAAGTTTTATCAAATCCTCTTTTCCACTGGACAAATTCATAATAAAGAATAACAAACGGTTGCTTTTGCTGCTGATTTGAAATGATTAAATGATTTTCCTGCTAGTTATTTACTTGGGAATGTTAATGAAGAATTCCCCCAAGTATCAATAATTTGTTTGTACAGACTGGTACCACACCTCAAAAAAATGCTAATTCTCTTATTGCTTGGAACAGCAAAGCCTTCTGCATTCTCATAAACAGGCAGGGTATAGGTACAGGAGTAAGAGTGTCTTCAGGCACCCTGTGAGTGTGCCGTGAAAAGCACAGAGGGTGTCAGATGAGTCTCAGCTCAGTTCTTTGCCTTCCTTGGCTGAAAGCAGCAATGCAAAACCTGAGACCACAGAATCCTCTACTAGAGGTTGCAAACAGTGGTCTGTACCAACCAAACCATAATTCAGGCAGTGCTAACCTGAGGGTGGAAGGCTCTCTGCCACATGAGCAGATCTCTGAACTGTTCACTACACAGGGACTGTTTTCAGCTAATTGTGTAGAGAATATGGTGACACAAAAGGTTGCCAATTAATTACATTTTGCAATAGAGTAATGAATTGACTTCCTCCAGTATGAAAACTGCAGGATGATGTCTCTAGGCCAAGTTATTTCTCACGAGTTGATGGTTTTATCATCTGTACCACCCTGTAGCAATAGTGCCACGAATTAAAATTACCACTGCATGGTTTATTTAATCAATTTATTAGTTTTTCTGTTCCTTTTATGAACATATCTAACCAGTATGCTTTTTACATTGATTCTCTAAATGTTGAATTTGCCATAGCACTGACTAGATATTCAACTATTAGAAGGGAAACATCCATGAATAAGACGGGGTTTTTTTAATCGAGCCATTTCATACTTGGTTCAGTCCTTTGTTACTAGCGTAGGAATCTCCTAAATCACCTGATAACTCTAGTAGAAGATTTGCCCAAGCAAGAAGCTAAAGATAAAGCTGAAATAACTATCTTGTATGAATCATACTGACTGATTTCTAACATTTTAAAATCACTTTTAACAAAAGAAAAAAAAAAACAAAAACAAAAACAAAAAACCCCCACTACAACTGTCAGCCAAAATAAATGAAAAAGACCCCCAGCTGGTAGGTAGGTATACAAATACTTCCCCTGGGCTATCTTCTCTATAACATACTAGTTTTGACCAAGGAAACACTTGAGTATTTGTTTAACTTTCACTGCTAGGTTTAAATAGGTCAGAAGCTTCCTTGTCAGCCGACACCGACACCTCTTGTTCCCACGTTGCACACACAGTGGTTACTCAAGGTCTCACCTGGAATGAACCAAATGCTTTTCTCAAAAGGAAAAAATCAGGTATGACTGAGCCTGACCCTCTGTAGGGCACACTGAGTCCAGATGGTAAGGCATGACCAGGTTTTATGCTTTCATCCTCAGACAGTCCTTGAAATTCTGTCTC
The DNA here is from genome assembly GCA_013400775.1 of Chaetops frenatus. Taxonomy (NCBI): domain Eukaryota; kingdom Metazoa; phylum Chordata; class Aves; order Passeriformes; family Picathartidae; genus Chaetops; species Chaetops frenatus. The sequence goes on along the minus strand of VZTR01018488.1, from coordinate 27,386 downwards.
AGGATCCTCAGCCACTCTGGCTTCTTTATGTCACAGGGAAGTTCAGAGACCCTGCCTAGCACGGGCAGGCTGTGAGCTGGGGTGCTGTGCTGAGGGGATGGCCTGAGGCCGTGGGGCCACATTTCGTGTGCTGAAGCAGAGGAGCTGGGCCAAGATTTATTGGTTAGACACCAAATCAGAATGAATCCCAGGTTTTCAGTGTGGATTACTCACTTACTACTCAGCCGGTGTACTCACTACTCTCGTGAGGCAAAAGAGGCCACACAAATTGGTCTCTGATATCTATAGAACACACTCTTTGGCACAATCCCTAAAGACAATGAAAACATATTCTCTGGAGCCCCAGTGCATTAAAGCATTTAAGATGCTCTTAAAATTAAGCACTGGTCAACTGCATACTCTTAAGGTCTTTCAGAATCATGTCCAGAAAGTGTTTCTGCATAAGGACTTATAAATCAAAAAAGAAAATAAGAATAAAGATCCTTGAATTTGGGTAAGAAATATAATTATCTTACTGACAGGCTTCTCTCTTCCTCTGAATGTTATCCTGCATCTAATTAAAAAAGATAATACAAGGCCAACAGGAGTCCTATTCTTGAATAATCAGGAACAGTTATTGGTTATTTTACTGCTGATTAAAGAGAGGAGAAAATTATGTGGGGTTTTTAAAGCCTATTTTGAGAAACAAACATGAGTATCTAGAGAGAACAAGTAGTTCTTTATTGTGTTCAGTGGTGTCAATTTCCCATATCTTGCTCAGCCTGCATGAGCTCTACAAATCTCCACATTTATGCTCTCTTACTCCAACTTCCGCTTTATTTGATCTGTTTCTTAAAAGATAAAAGTGTAAAAGACAAAAACACTTTCTGTGGGCCTCTCAGGCTGCTTGCTCACTGTGAGCACAGATGTATGGAAAGAGGCATTCAAAGAAATTGGCAACAGGATTCACTAAGGAATGGGGATCTGACACTAAGCAAGAGCTGCTGTGAACATTGTCTATGAAATGAAATGAAAACTGCTTTAGAAGGGTCTACTGCTAGTTTTCTCTGATAGCTGTTCACATTCAGTGTGGTAGCAATGCATGGGCAGTTAGTATTGTGTCTGGTTTGGGTCTTATTTTCCACACTGAGAAAGGCAGTAATGTTGATAGCTCAGTACATGACAGAGAGCCTAAAAACATCCAAAATAAGCCATTGTAAAAGAAAGAATGGCAATTACTCTCTTTCTTCACTGACTGCTTAGTTAACTTGTGACAAGTAAAACTCAAGACTGTTGTGGGCTGGCAAACAAAATAAACAGAATGTCTGAAACAAATTTGTTGAGAAAATAGTAAGAACTGGTGTGATTTCCCATCTTCTAGTTTTTTTTTCTGGTACAATTTTCTTCTTTTGCTAGTGGCATAACATCTATTTTGTCTAGTCTCATGTAATTTACCCTTCCACTTTTGACTGAGTTTGCTCCTTCTCTTTCACAGTGATTAGCTATTTAAGTTTGTTTATGCTTGTTGTTTATGTAGAGTAGATCACGAAGAAGCACAGACCTCATAAAGCTGAATGTCATATACAGACTGGAAGCAACCTGAGGTGAGTTGGGTGTGTAGATCCAGGTAGACAGCCTTTATGCATGCATGGAGCACAGATGTTTTATATCTATTGCTTCACATCATTTACTACAAAGCTGGACATGCACAAAACCACTTCATCTTCTGTCAACAAAGATCTTTATATCCAGAACTGCTTATGGCCTGATACCAGCATATCAGCTTAAAATCTTCATAAAAAATGAGCCCAATTTTGTTCCAGCCCTTACTCTTCAAGAATGTCAGTGAGGCATTAGGGTCATTTATATTTTCTAGGATTTGATAATGATTCTTATGCATAATTCTGGATTAGATTTCTCTTCTGTTTTATTAATGTTTGAAGCAATTTTAGCAATGTTTCCTGAATGAAATATATACAAGCCTTGTGTGGAGCTTCTGTTAAGAGAACAACACTCTTTCAAGTTCCATCAAAAGACTTTCACATTTCTTAAAAGTCAGCCTAAGATTGGCCATGCTGACTGGATCCCGTACTTACAGAGGTAAAGACATTACTTGCAGGATTAAAATTCAGTGTATATTTCAAAACTTTCCTGTGTATACACTGACCAATATTTGTAGTAGCAATATCACATATCTTACATATGGTTGCTTGTTATTACTATAAGGACTGAGCTGAACTTGCTGCCAAGAAACCAGTCTGGTTCGACCTAAGACCTTCTAACACACAGCACAGCTCTCACAATCTGAAGTGAGGACTGAAATAAAGGGTTGTGCACATTCACCTTCCACTGAGATCAATGCAAAGGATTTCCAAATTCAAGCACTGAAGCAATCAGGTTATTGAGCCAAGGCAGTGGTATGTTCAGCCACAGAAATTCACAATCCACCTGAAAACAAAATGTTATGATGTCCTGTAGGACAGACTGTAAGCTATAGCCACTTGCCTTCAAAATGATAAAATACTACTCACACTGCATCCATGTCAGAAGTTTGTTTTTAGAAGACTGTTTTGTTGTATTGCATTAATTTTCAAGGTAAGCTCATCTTACTACGTACTAAAATGCTGGTGAGTTCAGGTGATTCACAGTATATTGAAAGCCAGCTGGATCAGAATACAGCTTTTGAAAACATAGGGAGAGCAGAAGTGATTCTACAACTTTTCCATGAGGTTTTGAGTTCTAGAAATTTAATTTTTATTACTCTTATAGCTTTCTGTGTTTCTATTCCAGCCTGAAATAGAAAGAAAATAAAAATCTGACAAGCCACATTGTCTTTTGCTAAATATTTATCATTTATCTCTCATTTCCTTACTTCAGCAACATTGTTGTCTGCAAATTTAATCTTAGTTATTTGATTGACAACTTTGCTTGGTCAGGGTCTTATACATCTCATAAGCAGAAGTCTTTCCAGTTTATCTTTTTTCTTTTTTTCCAATAGCAGGTGTGATTTACAGCACTTTGACCTGAAAATCCAAGCTGATTGGCTTCCAATTGATACCAAAGCATACCCATACATTTTTGTCATTAAACCAACCTTGTACATATGAATATATATGGCAATCAGAAATTTGTCTTAGCTGAAAGAAAGAAGTAGTAAAATCAAATGAGACATGTTTAAAGCAGATATTTTAAATAGTTATGGAAATCATCACAATTTTGTATTTGCTAATAGAGCAAATTTAATACTTAAAAACCTATTTATATTACCAAATATTGATAGCAATTGTTGCTCTGAAGAATGCATTTTTAATACCTGTCACATAAAATATTTTCAAACCCCAGAATTCATTAGCTTAGTAAGTTGAAAGTTATATGTCAGCCTGATTGCTTATTTACTGAATTTCACCATATTTCTTTCAGAAAATTGACTGTTTAGTAACTTTTTCCCCACATTTATGTGTGATAACATCAAGTTGTCCAGTTACAGTTAAATACAACAGATCTTTACCGAATGGAGGAAAAATTAACTATTTTTCAATAAATTATATGAGAGAGCTTTCTAAAATTTCTCAGCAAACTGCTTCTAAAAATCCTTATTACCAGCTCAATTCAGTGCTTGAGGCTGATGTAATTGAACACCTTTGTTAAAATCTTTTTATCTCAGTGTAACTTTAACACTACTTAAAGCACCGGTTCAGGTTAAAAATACTTGAGACATATTGAGGGCCAAGGATGTACTGCGTTTGAATACACTCAAAAATTGGATGAATCTGGGCTTTGGTCACCAGGATTGGTCATTTTCTCTTAATCTGACTTCTGTTTTCTTCAGAGGGTAAGAAGAGATATATATTCCTCAAGCAATATTATGGGACCATTTGTTAGGAAACATTTTTAGAAACAAAGACTGTCCACTATTCTAACACATTAAAAAAACTATAATTCTAGGTTCATTACCCTTAAAAAGGGGGCAATTAATCACACTTCCATAATGTTAGGTGTTGTACTCTACTGTGCTCTTAATATGCAAGATGAACATATTGAACTTTACTGTCTTTTGAAGTATTGCACACATTTCTGTCTGGAACAACAAATTATGTTCTTAAAATTTTCTCTGAAATTGTTTCTCTGAAAATTGTTTCCTCATTTTGCGAATGGGTTAAACAACAAAGATATTGTTAAAAAAACCCCAGTTGTAAAAAATGACTACTTCAAGTCTAAGACTGGGACATGTTTCACAGAAAATGTGGAAAATCTTGTTTTAAATTTATAATAAGCAATCAAATATTCTTCAGTGCACATAATTAGTATCTCTATTATAATTTGAAACTGAGTACTGATGACTTCTGTTGCTGATCTTTTAAAATCTCTTACAAAATATAAATAGAATAGCCAAAAGAGAGTAACTGATAAACCATGACATGAGATTCTCTGTTTCTTCCTTTTTTTTTTCTCTTTTCTTTTCCTCTCCACTTGGACTGAAGTCCTTTCTGGCTTCTTCAAAAAAGTGCACTCATACACACACACACAAACACACACACACACAGACACACAAATTAATTCCAAAACCATTTTTCTAAATTTCCAATGGACTTGTATTCCTGGTGTCTTTTCACATGATCACAAGCAAGACATGCATGTGATTCCCAGAACCTAGGAAGATGCACTGAAAAATCCTTCTTCCAGTTGAAATAACTAAGATACATCTTGTTATTTTTGTCAAGCATCAGAAGGTATTCTGCCAGCTCTCTGGGGGAGAGAAAATCTTCCACATGTATGAAAGAGTCCGCTGGAATGTAATTCTCATAATTTTCTCTGGAAGGGCCCAGTACAACAGGTACTGATCCAGCCAGGAGAGCATTGTAAAGTTTCTCAGTAATGTAATCTTTGTGGATTGAGTTTTCAAAGGAAAGGTAGAATTTGCACGTGGAGATAGTTGGAATCAGGTTTTTATCGTTGACATAGTCTCCAAAGGCTTGTCCATAGGTGTGGATTTCAATGTATTTGCTAAGCTCATTGTAATACTTGACTCGAGCGTGCTCAGGGTTCCAGTTACTTACAACCCAACAGACCAAGTTTTCCTTACTTGGTACTTCAAATGTGAAGGAACTCGTGCCAACCATCATGAAGCCATAAGGCACCTGGATATCTGAATCACGCCGGTAAGTCAGGGTCAGGTTAAAAAGGTGTTCAATGCCACTCTTTTGTGGAGTATGTGTTGGAGACTCCAAGTTCATCCAAATCCACTTCTGGAACGGTGGCCTGGCTTGCTGAGGTAAATTAGCCAGATCCCAGCTGATGTCTCTGTGATGGATGAGAACAGCGTGGGACCTGTTATATAGCGAGCGGTCAATAGTCAGATGGCACCCAGGGATATTGAACATGGTTTGGCAGGACGTTAGATCGAATGTCTGACCAAATGGCCAAACCCAGATCAAAACAGTAGTTTCATTGAGATTATCAGTTTTGGAAGAAAAGAAGTTCTTCATTTTCAACACTGAACTGGCTGATTCTATAGGACCAGAAATCCAGCTATTTGTTGGTTTGATATAAATTAATATAAATGCCATGAAACAACCAAGGATAATGAAGATAATAAAAAATGGCCGGAAAATTCCTTTAGATGTCGATGTCATAATTTGGTCTAAGAAAAAAAAGAGGAAGAGAAAGAGAGAAAATAATATAAGTTATTAAATTATAAATATATGTTCTGTTAAAACAATCAGACATCACAATAGATAGAACTTCAATAACACTGAGCTGCAACCTCAGATATTTTCTTTGAATCGAGAGGGCTGGGGTTCTTGCACACTGTGACAAAGTGACAGCATTTTTCTTCTTCACATCAAAAGCTCACTGACAAATTAAAAGCAGGATTTTAATACGTCTCATTCTTGTTGAATCAGTATCTATTGAGAAGTTTTTTTGCCTAGAACCTAGGCTAAGTATTTGAGGCACACAAGACAGACAAAATTACACTTTGATTTTATCCTTGTGGCTGTGTAAGGGATAACAAACACGCTTCAGATTTGTTTCATTTGCATTTGTGTGAATGTGGAGGACATGGGATTTATAGCATTGAAAAAGGAAAGGACTAGAACTTCAATTATGTAATCAATAAGACTCTTATTAGAAAACTAGTTCATGTCTGGTGGCTGCATAGGGATAAACATTCATACCTTCTCCAGAAGACTCCTAAAATACTTAATAGAGGAAGTACAAATAGAGGATTTCCCTAAGCAGCCACATATTTCATATATTTCCTGCATAATGCAAAATAAAGAGAAATTAATATAAAATATGTCCTTATATATTTCATTATACTTTTATATGTTAAAAATTAGGAAAAGTAGAGATATGCTGCATTATTGTGAGGTATCCCTATTTTTTCCCATGGGGAAATAGGGCTGAAGAGTCCATATAGCCACCTCTGTCCTTGCTCTAGTTGTTTCCTCCCGAGAGTAGTGATCAATCTCTTTCCAGAACTACTCTTCCATATGGTTCTTGCAAAACCTAACAAAGTTAGGGGTCATTAATTGCTAACCTTTGGTCCTGAATGTAGCCCTAGAACTCACGGATGTTCTAAAATTAAAAAAAGTTAACCATGCAGCACTATGGCACACAAGGGGAAAGGAGGGGAAGTCAGTTACCAGAAAGGAGTTTCCTGAATATACTGGCACACTGTAGCCTCTACAGTCCATTACAATTACTGTAGATTTTGCTTGGCTTTCTTTTTCTGCACATTTTTCAATTATTTGTGTTTTGTCATCTTGGCTAGATAGCCCCACAAAAAAATTTATAAAAACTCCACCCCTATAAATAGAAAAATAAAGAAATAAATTAAAATAACCAAAGGCAAAGAAACCAGAAAGTGAGTTTCAGGCCTTTTAAACCAATTTTATAGCTCATGTCTTCCTACCTATGAAATAAGTAGTTAAATTCAGAATGAAGACATGATAGAATGTGATTCAGAGGTCCAGTAATAGCACACATCTTTGCTGCCTTTGTGAGTGTAAAAACTGATGTGTGAGAGTAGCACTACAGTTAAAACAGAAATGCTTGCACATTCATTGTTGAGGAAAGGAAAAAGGAGAGAATATCATACTTGGTTTTACTCTAACACTGTATCTTGAAGAAAAGAGAATTTGCCATAATATGTCCCCTGGTTTAGGGAAGACAGATTGTCTTAACTCTGATTTTAGTTATAGTGGTGGGTTAACCTTCTCTGGCTGTCAGACTCCCCCAGCCACTCTCTCACTACCTCTCCTCAACAAAATATGGGAAGAAAATAAGATGAAAATCTCATGGATTGAAGTAAGGACAGGAAGGTCACTTACAAGTTACTGTCACAGGCTAAACAGACTCATTTTGGGGGAAAATAATGTAATTTAATGTTATTTAAAATATATTGACATAGTGAGAAACAAAGAAAAATATTAAAATAAATTTTCCCCCTCATCTTCTCCCCAGGCTCATCTTCCTCCTTCATTCCCAACTGCTTCCCATCCCCAACCCCCTACCCACCCAGTGCAGGGTGGTAGGGAATGGAGGTTTGTGATCAGTCTGCAATTATTCCTCTCGGCTGCTCTTTCCTCCTCATACATTTCTCTTCCTCCAAAATGAAGGGAATTTATTCCTATGGGGTACAGCTCCTTCAGGCAAACCCCCCCCCCCCCCCCA
>VZTR01018488.1:4683-19690 GCA_013400775.1 Chaetops frenatus | reverse complement strand
TGCAGTTCCTCCTTCAGGACACATCCTCCTACTCTGACACAGGGTCCTCCCCAGGCCACTGTGGGCTGCAGGGAAATCTTTGCTGTGGTGCCTGGAGTGTGTCCTCCTAGCCTTCTCTCTGACCTTGGTGCTCACAAGGTTGTTTCTCATATTTTCCCCCTCATTCTCCACTGCCTGTACCTTTCTTATATAGACTTTCCCAGAGGTGCCACCCCCTTGGCTGCAGGGCTTGGCCATGCCTTGCAGTGGGCGTGTTGGAATATGCTGGAATTGGCACAGGGTGGCCCCGGCCACTCTTTGGAGAGGCTGTCTGGAAGTCCCTCCTGCCAGTGCCTCGGCAAAACACCTCCTACAATTATGTAAAATATGTGTTATGCTGAGTCTGGTGCTTTTGTCTAGGCCCTTTTTCTTAGGACATAATTTAGCAGACCCTCTGCTCTCAGCAAAATGATCCTGAGGGGAGTAAAGGAGGGGAACTGAGTGTCCATGGCTTTTCCACTTATCCCCATCAGTTTAAATCCCTCTGAAGGAAATACGAGACATAACAGGAACATTACATTGGCTTTTTTTAGCCTGTTGATTGTTGCTGGAAAATATGTCTAGAAGGAAGGTTATGGCCTATGAGAGCCTAAGACTGCTTCCTTGCTTTACTACAGGGAAAGCCAGAATGGCACCCCTAAGGAAGAAGGATTTAGGTTGAGCAGCTCTAGGGAAGCAGCTCAAGGAAAAAAACAAGAGACTGAGCTGATATTCATGTAAAGCTGTTCTTTGTTTCTGTGCTATTGAAAGCAATACACAGAATAGGTATAACTTCTCACTGAACAGCTGAGTTTGGACAATAGATTGGGAAATGTCTATTCACAGGAGCTGATAATTTTCTAGGGATTGAAAAGGATGATGAAAAATCAGAAAAGGATTTTAACATTGTGCCTTGTAACTTAGTCACCCTCCAGTTAAAAGCCCTTTGACTCAAGTCTCTGATAGGGATTATTTTACACTAAGCTCTTCTGCTAACTAATAACAACTCCCTTCATCATCACATGACAATTCTTGCTACATAGGAAATGACCAGATATTATGTACTCGGTTCTCTGCTTGAAATTCTAGTTTGTCCAGACTGTTGCATTTGTGTAGGAAGCTTTTGAACTGTAGAGCCATTTTGAGGATAATCACTCGTGGTTTGTGCTACCTCAAGTACCAATATTAACATCTGACAATGTTAAACAGAGAAATTTACTTATTTTTTGTTTCTTCTGGGTTGATTTTCTTTCCTGGTTTTGCTGCCCTGTGAACGCATGTCCTCCCTCCTGATCTGGGTTCGTGGTTCTTAGTTTTTGCCTTTTACCAAAACATTAACCTGCATCCAGCCTAGCTACATCCAGGGCGTGTAGCCCTTTACAGTCCTGCATCCTTTGGATTCAGAGAGCTAACCAATCATTATGCAGACTCACAGATCCATTAGATGTATTGGCATTACTGGCATGCTTTGCTCTGAAACTACTACTAATGGGATGGTGGAAAAGGGTTCTAATAGCAAAACCCATTAAAAAATTGAATGAGATCTTCCAAGGAAGCAGAAGACCTGAACAGTCTTCTAAAAATACCACTCACCTGTGCCCTGAGAAGCTGGACAGGATTTTTTCGTTTCTATTTTTGTATTCTATTTTTTTGTTAACTGCAATAATAACTCTTAAGATGCATACTGGGAATAGCAGCAATTTTTCAAGATGAACTGCTAACAGAATCAATAATTTCTGTGCTTCACAAGGCAGATTGAGGAACCTGTGGAATGGATCAGCAACCTCTGCTTTCATGGCTTTTGGGACATGTGCACTCCTGTGCACAGTCAAGCAGCAGTAAGTACAGTGAAGGCATGTGGTAAGCACTTGTTGACAAATATTATTTGCATAGTGTCATAAAATGGTTTTATGTCGGAAGGGATTTTTCTTGAGAAGAAGCTTGTGTGTACCACTAGGACATGAAGGTTATGGTGCACTAGAATTTATATATTATTTTTTCCATAATAATCTCCAAAATGGGGAGTCTTTTCCATATTTATTTATGTCCTTCTTTTTTGTGCCCAAAATAACCATTAAATTCCCACTGTAATTCTCACTAAAAAGGTGCCACTGAGGAGACTTGTGTTACAAGCCATGAAGACAAGTCACCTTAGTTCACCCTTCCTCTTTCATGGCTTTCCTTCTACCACAGAATTACAATTTTCCTTTCTTTGGATTCCCTCCCCCATGCATGTCAGAGTCTGAAAGGAAAACTTTGTCAGAGAGATGTGTTTACTGAGACTTTTGCCAGCTGGAAGAATTCTGAACTTTTAGATAGTTTTGTTATAAAGTACATTTCAGAGCGTTGTGGTGTAGCAAGTATTTTCTAGGTACTTTTTTCCCAAGTTGAAAGTGTAGTATTTAATCATTACAAGACTGTTTTTCATAGTACAAAACTTAGCAAATCTTGGCATTCCATCAGCAAGCAACTGCATTTAGCAGCAACACAAACAGGGAGATAATAGTGGGGTATCAGCACTCTTAACCCCAGCTATACCAGGCAAGGCTTTCAAAAATATGTCTGTTTTTTGAATGTATTACATTTATTAAGAAAGAAAATTGAATTTTATGGGAATTTTTTAAAATATTTTAATTGCAATTAGGACTTCTCAGTCATTCTGGAAGGGACAGATATGTTTTGGGATTTTTTTCTGATTATACAATACTGCAAGGGGGAGAAAATATAAACTTTCTAGTCAATAATATTGATGCCTATTTCTCTGGCATTTTTTGCACCAATTTCTCCAGTTTCTCAAGGTTTTGCCAGTAGCCCAAAATATATCACTACTTGCAGAGGTGTAACTCATTACTAGTCTAGTACTGAGATTCTCCAAAGGAAAAGGACATTTTAAAGTATTTTAAAAATAAGATGGAGCAAAGATTCTTAAAAGTGTGCACACTAAATAATTACTTGTTACTTTTCACACCTTAGAATTCTTAACCATTCAGGGCTAAATCTTGTCTTCACCACCAGCTGGTCTGTGGATTCCTCAAGCAGAAATACTGAATAACCTCAAGACAGTCTCTGACAATCACTTCTGGGATCAGAGTAAGTGAAGAGCAGGAGGACTTTGAGGTTAACAGAGGTGTCAGAGGTAGGTACCTCTAGAAGCAGACAATCTAGGTGCTCCAGGGCCATAAAAGGACAGCTGAATGCAGAGGGAACTGATAGGAATCAAAAGCAAACAATTGTTATTGTTAGAAAGAAGGCTCATTTGAGATTGCTCTGCCTGTCCTCTGGCTGTTTTACCAGCCCTGGCCACAGCATATTTGCATTTATGCTAACAGCTGTATTTTCTTAGAGCACACTTTCAATTAACTGGAGCTTTTCCACCTGCAGTATTAAAGGAAACCTGATTGCCTCAGGATAGCCACTGTGTAATAACTTCTTATCTTCAAGTCACTGCTGTATGGACATGCCCCAAGTGCTTTTGCTTTAGCTCTCTGAAACTGAAGAGTGTTCCTTTTTATTGGAATTAACTCTCACTGCTCCCAGTTAAGCTTCCTCTGTTGCAACCAGAACAGTGGATTCCCCCCCCACCACCACAACATCCAAACACAGGCTTGCTTCCACACATTTCCATGCCTGTCCACAGATTTCTGAAAACAGCCCAGCATGAAAAGGCTCAACAGAGCTGCAGAGTTAAAAGGCTGAAAACTGAATGATCTGCTGATCTCAGACTGCATATTTTTATTCTACTGTTTACAACATTCTTTTTCTTCCCCTCTCCACCTCCCTTGTTTTCAGGTTATTTGTTAATTCCACAGATTCCAGTTTTGTGTTTTTGCACTCTGAGAACAGTATAAAATAATTGTATTTAGTGGTGGTAAATTTTACTTTGAGCAGTTTTAGAGAAATGACCTAGGAGCACCCTGAGGACAGGTAGCCATTAAGATAGATTGCTTAGGGATGGTGCAGAACCTCTCCTTGGAGACTGGTAAGAACAGGTTAGGCAAGCAGCACTAAGCAATGAGAGATCAGATTGTGCCCCCAGCTCCTGGGGCTGGGCTAGAATGACCTCACTTAATTCCTTCCAGCCTTGTGCTCACAACATTAAACACAGGTTCTTATACAATGCACCTAATAAGAACACAAACTGGCAGTATAAAACTGCAAATAATTGCAGAATAAATGAGAAAAAATATCCCCCATCTTCAAAGTTGTCTTGCAAACTATGAAACAGCCACACTGTACAGAGTAAAAGTGCAAAGGAAAGTAGAAAATTATGTGGACAACAGCAATGACAAAGGCTAAACCTAAATCTTCCTGTCAACTGCTAGATGAGATACTGCTGGTTTTTTTGTGAATATTGACCCCTTGCTGAGGAAAACCCTATTCTCAACTTCCTGGTCCAAATTTCTGTGCACTGCACTGCATCCTGCTACAGCCCAGCTGACCCCAGCCTTCCCCCGTGATTGTCATCTATCCTCTCTTTCTCTCCGTGGCAGTCACACACTGTCACTCTCCAGCTGCTTATGCAACAGCTCAGTAGTTTCTGTGATCCAACTGTACAGCAAAAGACATTAGCAAAGGGACACAGTCTCTCAGAACAGCAGGGGAAAATGGCTAAAGCACTGCTGTCCATTCTGGAGTGACTCTATATCCACCAGCACTACCACATATGAAAAGAAAATAAAGTCCTATCAGCAAGAAACTTTTCCAGACAATCTGGACTTAGTGTCAGGACACTCCACATGGCAGCTGCATTGCTTTCTAATCATGAGCTTTTAAATTTGTCTCACGGTACAGGAGTATTCTCCTTTCCTTCCCTTGGCACAACTGGAAAATAAATGACATGAAAAGTGATCAGAACCTCAGCAGCATTGCCAGCCTTGGTAACATGCAGAGACAGAAGCTTTTTTACCTTAACTTCCACGTTTGCTTGTCCACATCACAGCTAGTTTATGACCGACAGCAATTGGTGGTGACTTTCCATAGTGTGCTAAATATAGAAAATGGAGTTCTTCACCACTGTAGCTTAGTAGCAAACTTTATCTGCCTTGTCAGGTAAGAGCTTTTTATCTTCCTGAATATAAAGCTCATCCTAGTTATGTAGCACAAGCCAGTCCATGGCTCTTTCAAAAGCCCTGAAAAGGCTCTGCACAAAATGAAGCTGATCAAAGAAAATCGCTCTAAAAGCAAGTGGTCTCTTCCTCCCTTCTTTCCATGTGGTTTGGGAACAGCAAACTGCTGTTCTCTCTGATTCTGCCAGAATTGCAGAAAGGGCTCTTCAGCAGCTTTGTGACTCGCTTGTAAAACTGCAGCCAGCCAGCTGAAATATGAATAACATACCTGCACAAGCTATGTACTTGTGATGGCCACCCGCCCACCCGAAAGCCCTGATTAACTCACAGTGGCTGTGAAAATGATGTGAGAGAAGCCAAACAGAGAGGGAGCATGAAGTGGCAGGAGAACCAAAGGCATTCCTGTGCATATAAGCTAAAATCCCCATCAAAAAAATCACAGTTGCTTCTGACTGGTTTCCTAATATGTAGTTCTCTTGTAGAGTGGAAAAACACCTCCTCCTGTGAAGAAGATAAATCAGAATCAGGAAAAAATAGAGGACACCTACTTATAATATTGAACACTTACTGTAAGGTATATTAGTTCAGTGGTAAAGCAAGGCTTTTGGGGCTCTGAGCACCAGCTGTTTGTGTAGATATGAGTAGAGGCTAGGTGCAGTAGTTATACTGCGGTATCTTGCTGCATAAGTGAGCTCAAAAAATTAAATTGAGGTTTAATGCTGCCTTTTTTTGCAGATACAACTTCATAGATTTGAGGATTTTGCCAGTGGCAACACAACTTGTGAGATAGCTCTGTAGCCAGGAAAAAAAGCCTGAGAGGCCTTTAAAAAATACCATAAAATCCCCATAATCTGATCTCTGCTTAACATTTTGCTTCTCTGCTTGCCTAGCACCTTTTCCTTAAGAGACTCATTATACCTCTAGGTTTGGGATCTGTACTGATATAACTGGTTTTTTTAGGATGCAGGTCAATGCTCTTGCTTTAATTTGAAAAATCTTCTGTGCTATGGATACTAGTTGCCATTAAAACCACAACTTCCCTAGAGAGAAAAGAAAGCTACTGAAGTGCTCAAATCAATTGCAACCTGCTCTGTGGATGAATGGGACAATGGCATTTACTACTACATTAGCAGAAAAGAAAGGTGATAATTTATAGGCCTACTTTTTAAAAATATGTCCATACTCTTTGCAGATTAGACTTTTTCCCCTTACAGAAAGGAAGGATGTGCATTTGTTTCACAAATACAACCAACAGAATTGGTTTTCCTCACTATTCTGAACTAAGAAGTAACTAAGTGTTGGTCAGCAGGATTCAGGATAGCCAAGAGTCCTCATCCAGGTTCTGCTAGTTGTTGTCTAAATGCCTTGAGAAGAACTGCTCACTGATCCATCTTTCTTAAAAGCCCATTGGTGACTCAAAGCTTCAGGTTAGATTCTGTGCACAGAGAATATAAATCCTTTATATTGTAATACACTGAGTGCCAAAAACAATGGCTGCTTATCTTCCATCTGGGAAAAGTGCAATCCAAGATGCACTGTAGAGCACCTGTGTAGGTAAGGACACGAGCACTAATTGGAAGAATGGAAAAACAGCACCAATCATTTTGATTGTGCACCAACAGCTGGGTTTTCAAGATTACTTTTGTTGGTAGTACTAAATATTTCAAAGTAATAAGCTGTTAAGTGTAAGATAGAAGGTGATTATAAAACTAGACTCTTGAAACACTTGTCTTGCTGGAGCAAGCTTAGTAATTCACTATAAAGATTATATTATATGATAAAGTTTGGACACTGAAAACAAGAACAGAAGAACTTTAAGATCTGATACAAGTGCCTTTTTACTCAAACACAGGGAGAAAGAGCAAGATCCACAAAAAGTAAAGTCAGAAACTTTCCTAATAAAAAGTTTAAGCATATGCACACACACAAATTGAAACAAAAATGTAATCCACCAAAACCTAAAGTGTGATATAACAAGAATGAAAGCATATTTTAAAAACAATATATCATTTAGATAGTGCATACTATAAAACCAGCAAAACTGACAATCCTTCAACCTCTCGAACTGCACACTCTTTGGAGAAAACAAAATCACAGTTGAGAGAAAGCAGTCCTTAATTTCTTGGAGTGTCTCTTTGTGTGCATAACAAAAGGAAGAGCAGACAGTTGGAACTACAAGTATAACAAGCTGAGAAATATAAAGCTTAACAAAGTCACTGAAGAGACTTTTTCTCTAGAAAAGAAAAGACCTGAAGTCCTTCAGTGAAGAAATAGCAAATACACAAGAGGAATGGGTTGAAGGGAAAATTGTCTGAAAAAATCCTCCAGTAGTTACAAGCACCAGCATGTTCTAGGGTGATGTTTTCTTTTTATTACTTACTGTCCAGGTTAACATATACACTGATGCTTCTGAGAGCAACCCAAGGTTAGAACATGGCAATGAAGAATATTCTGCACAGGCTGCTGACAATACATTGAACAAAGCAGACCAGCAGTTAGTCCAGAGATCATACTTCTTTTGAAAAGGCTCAAGCTATTTGCTATTTCTTAGCTTATTGTCTTCCTTTTAAGCTCGTTAAAAGGGAAGTTAAATATTTGCAGTCTGAATTTAATTCTAATGTTCAATTTGCACTTGATTCTAATGTCCAATTACTGGATTTTAGTGTCATACATTATTCTACTCTTAATGGAGAAAGAAATTCCATAATGAATTAATGAAATTTTGGCCACTACAGTAAAAATTCAATGTAAAATTATTTACTGTATCCCAGAAATATAATTTGCCAAGTAGTCTTCTTCCGATCTTAAGGTTTGCAGCCCATGGTCTTTCTCTGATACTTTACTGCCTATTAAAACTAGGCATTTAAAAAGTGGAAAGAAAGAGATTTCCTTTGTTCCTACAATGCAAGGAAGACTTTATATAGCAATCTTACTCAGAAAGTAACTTTCTAAAGAAATTCTGCAGAGATAAGTAGGAGGAAACACAGGGAAAAAGAAAAAGAGCAAGAGAAATAAACTGTAAAAGATTGAAAAAAGGGTCTAGATAGGAGGTCAGCAGCACTTAGTTCTGTATTCCTTTGCTTTAAAGACACTGGTGTAAATAAAAAGTGATGGCAAGCAGTTGCCTTTTCAAACAGAGTGTGAATGCATGCAGTTAATACAGTTTAGCAAATGTGGGTAGGACTAATTTGGTAACAAAAATGTTAAGAGGAACCTAAATTCCTGGTTGATTAGTCTATTGCAAGTCCTAAGAACCCCAAACCAGAAACAGTCTCTCCTAGTAGGGATCAGGGGACATGCTGGTATCTTCAACCCTGAAAACCTCTGTTCATTTGTCTTTTAGTGCTGGTCATGCTTAAACTCTCTCTGACCCTCTGCCTTTCAGACTCCTGTGCTCTTAGCTGCCTGGGGCCAGCACATCCCCAGAAGGGGCTCATTCTTCACGAGGAAGGGCCATTCAAAATCGATAAACTAGCTATTACCCCAGCTCTCAGCCCTAAGGATATAGATGTGCCTACAAGAGCAGACTCCATCTTAAATGCACCGGTAGCAGCTGCTTTTTGTTTGTTTGAATTTAAAGGAAACAGGCACAGGATGAAGTACCTTTATGCAGCAATTGAAGTTATGACCTATTAGATATGAATCTTTCTTCAGCCTGAAGTGATTCAGACCTCAATATTTCTATTTTCTTAAAGATTTCCTAGCTCCTAGACAACAATGTCTGTCGATTTTACAATGTGTGAAGAGCTTTAGAAATAGAGGTGAACAATCCTTTTCTCCTTATTGGAGGCCTAGTTGCTAATCAAGACAATATTGTTTTCTTTTGACCTCTTTCTGTCTCCTGCCTATTGACTCCCTAGTGATTTATGCCCAGGGGCACATCTGCAGCAGTAGAAGGTAGAGCCAGATTCCTTTCCCATGCAGTTTACAACCCTGCAAAGAGAAGGTGGAAGAGGAGGTTTAAATCTCAATTGTTGGAAAGACCACAAAAACCGGTCTTTATTTGGGGTGAATAATTTTCTGGCTATGTTTCAAAAGTTGTAGTTTCCTAACTTCTTCAGAAAAGGAAGGGACTAGATCCCTGCTCTTGGGGGAGGACTCCCAGCTCTGAATCCCAAGAAGGACCCATTCCTTTAGACCATTGGATGTATCCTGGTGAAGGATGAAGACACATCCCATTTTGGTCCTGGGCAACCTCTTTCACTGTTTGTGGTGTGCCCTACTTGTAGGTGCCCAACAGATTGTCTGCACTAGGTAGGTGCTCCAGGCACCCTAGTGAAGCTTTTGGGCTTCTTACAACCAGACCTGCTAATGCTCAGCATGTGGTGGTTTTTGAGGGCAGCCTTTGATGTCTGTGGTCAGCTGGGGTCAAATGTCACACAAAACAAATGTTAAAGTACCACAAAGTCTTCTTCTCAGCCAAATTAAGTGGAGTTTCTTCTAGAATATATGTCCATTGTAAGTTCTCCTATAGGAAGTTTAATCAAAAGCTATAATAATAATGATAATGTTAAGAAATCTTTATTTCGCTGACAAGGACATTGGTCTGCTGGACAGCACAGTTTTACCAGGGCAATTAGAGCCTGCTAGTGCCCTGAGAAGTCTCATACGTAGGACAGAGAATAAATTGGTAGAGAACTTCCTGGCTCTTTTATCAGTTCAACTTGAGTTTGGTTGAGTAGAGTTTAATTTGAGTTAGGCTCTAATCACTTTCTGTCTTATAGATACCTATAGTGTGAGACTACTTTCCTTTAATAAAATACTTTCAAATTTATCAATTAAGAATACCATAGAAGCAAAAAAATGCTGCTCTAGTAATAACAATACTTTCACTTTTGAAATATCTTTCCCTAGAGAATCTTTTGGAATTTTGCAAGCATAAAGCTTTAATCACAACAGTCAGAAAATTATTACTGAAATTGCTTTACGTGGAATAAAAGAGGAGTGGAAATCAAGTCCAGGAAAGATTAAGAAATTTTCACAGTATCATGAAAATTTGACAAATATTTGACAAGTATGACTTAAATTTGCATCAAAACATTCAAATCTGTGGGATAGAATATATTACTTCAAACAAACTTTACCGGAATGTAGTCATATCTCATTTATTTAGATCAGATATCTTTATACTGTATATTTGTTTCAAATCTTAGAAAACACATCCAAATCTTCTTAGTTGAGGTAAATTAGTACAGGGAAATAGAAGCTGTAGTCAGATTAAAACCAATAACCCATTGATTTTTAAAATAAGAAAAACCACAACACTTTTGCAAAACTATAGCTGAAATGCTGCCAGCAAAGCTGGATTTGCTGAAAAACAAGAAGTATCAGAGATGAAATCTTGCTCACAGAAACACTGGAAAACCTATTAATTTCAGTATGGTTAGGGTTTTGTTCTTTCATTGGATTACAGCAACATGTAAGAAGGGGAAAGAAGGAGACCTCTAAAGCTATTCCTTTGTGATTAAAGTTGACTTAGAAATAAAAACCTAAGGCAACTCAGGAGACAGCAAGACAGATGTAAGTCAGAGCACAGGGAATCTGAAAGCTGGAACAAGGTACAAATAAAAAACACCCTCCCTTATACACACACACAGTCACACACAATCTCTAACTTCAGGAAAGATTTAATCACCTTTTGGAAGTGTTTCTCACTTTTCACACCTGCAACATTTTCTGTTATGTTCATTTTCATAACATAGGTTTATGTTCATTTTATGAACATACTTCTGTGTATACTTTAATATATATATACACACACTATTTATGTGGTATTTGTAGCACACTTCATTCCTTAGATTCCCTGAAATGTAATTTATCAATTATGCTTTATATTTCTTTGCATCTATATGTGCATCTCTACATATGTAGTAAACACACACACACACACGATGAATTTATGAATGTTTTGGCACCACTGCCCAAGCTGCTGGCCCTGGATGGAGGCTGTGTCCCAGTGAGATGTGCCACTGTTGTGTTGTCCTGAGGAGATGTGCTGCAATGTGACAGCCAGTGGGTGCAGAAGGCAGTGGAGTCACTACTGCTGCCATCCTGGCAAACAGAAGGGAGGCAAACAGAGCTCTGAAGTCACCGGGGCACTGAGCTGGGGAGCGGGTGGGTGGGAAAAGGAGGCAGAAAGTAGAGACATTTATTATTATTATTATAGGAGAAATAAAATATTTTTCTTACTTATGGACCTTAACTCTTTTGTCAGAGAGGATGTGAAAGAACATATTGCTCTGAAACAATTCTTTCAGCAGGAAGCACAGCAGAAGGCTGAATCCTGCAATCCTGAAAATTATTTACAGCATGAGATGCATGAAACCTCTGTATAAATAACTGGAGATGGGAAATCTGTCTTTAGATTTCTGGAAAAAGCCTAGCAAGGAACAGAAGGCAGTTGCTCAGACTAGAATTCTGATGAAATATTTCATGAGGGAATCGGGTGAATTTACTCTCCATTAAGCAAACAAGCATGTTTATTGATACAGCTGATATGAATAGGAAATTTTAATGAAAAACGATTCTTAAATTCCAATTTAAGTTTCATTCATATTCTGTCCCTTTTTGCGTTTTCAGCATCAGCAACTATTATCAACTTCTTTTTTATTACCAGTCAGTTTCCTTCAAGCCTTCTTTATGGTTTTGAGTTATGCAGAAGAAAAACATAATTGTTTTCAACCAGCTATTTCTAGTGGATTAATTTTAGTTGCCAATACAGGTGTCTAAGATTTATGAGCATGTTTAAAAAAATAACTAAAAAAAAAATCTAAGAACATGTTAGAAGATTATCTTTAAAAGGGTTTTTTTTTTTTTCTACATATCTTCTGTTAATTTTTTGAGTTATTTAGGTTCCTATGCCATGTTCAACACCTTGTTTTGGTATTTATTGTTCTAAAATTATGCTCTGCAATGCCAAAAGGGAAGATTAAAATGTAAATAAAATTTGGTACAACGAATGAAGAGAAAGACTATGAAGATCAGAGGAGTATTTTTAAAAATTGAGTTAAAATGGATTTTTAGAGGTGGAAATTCATGTGCAGAATACTTTTTAATAGATTCCAAATTATTTAATATTAACTGGAAAATAATTTTTCAGATACCCATCAAGTAGTTAGAAAATTCCTTACAGTCTAAAGGCAGTTTTTCTGCTTTAAGCTGTTTGCTTGAATGCCAAGCAAGCATTTTTCAATGTTTGTGGTGTAAGCATTTAAATAGAAAGTAAAAGATTACTTAACAGTACTTGTGCACGATTGACAGATAGTGGAATTTGATTGCAGTCTGTGCTACTTAAAATGATAACAAATGAAATGTGTGCATCCAGAAAAGCTGGTTTTGGATGGATGAACTTGACTTGCTGATGAAAGTAAAATGAAATAAATTACACTTCAGCCCCTCTGAAACTGGCGTATAATGCTGAACTGAACTGTAAGTATTTCACTAGGAGGCTTCAAATAGGTTGTCTAAGATTTTTTTTTAATCCTAAATAGAAAATAAAATACAATAATCTACATGAGACTGCTGGAAAGATATTTTAAATTGCCATATTTTTGTAAGGAAGCAGGATAGTTTTGCAGAGCTGATGTGTTGATAATATGATTACTGTAGCTAGATTTATTTTCCCTTTTGGATTTTACATGACTATTTTATTTGCCTGTCACATATAAAGAAAATTATAAAAAAATAACAGCATGCAGGTAAATGTGGCATAGAATTTAGCTTTGGAATAGATTGATTTACAAAATTTAAGAACAATAGAAATATTTCCACTGCTATAATTACTTGAAGTGAAGAGTAATTTTTAAAAAAAATTATTTTCCTAAATCCTGCAGTGTATAACCTGTTCTCTGCTAGTGGAGGACAAACTCAGATTTATTGGATAGAAGCTATAAACTATGTTGGAAATTATTTTCTTATTTTCATTGGACAAGATGAATTGTGTCCTTTGTTCCCTATTCCCTCTTTATAAACTGTCTCTCAAATGATTTTGCATTCTGATGCATTGTGGATAAAACTATATTTTGATCTGTGAAAATTCAAAGAGACTTGATCACAAAATGTTTAGGGTTTTTTTCCATTATTAGTTTGTCAAGAAAAAAATCTACCTTGGGAAAGCTGAGCTTGCTAACATTTTCTCAGAGATGATTTTTTGTTATATTTGAAACAAATTTTCAGGGACGCCCAAAGCTACTTCAATGCCAGTGGACCTCATTAGGGAGAGATTAGTTTGAAAGACTTAAATTTTGCTCTGAACAAAAAGGGAACATTTCAATATCACAAAAATTTTCAGAGGACAAAAAATCACCCCAGCTATCAGTTCAAGGTTTCCTTAGTGGCTGGAAGATTTCTTCTGCTGTCAAGCTTGGCAGAGAGATACACACTGTCACTTGCTGTCAGGATGGGATATGACAACAACATCACCTCCTTCTCATGAGCTGTAAGACTGAATTACCTTCTAAAAGAAAATAAGAGGGGAGGAAATGTATCTCACCTTGATACAGACATAGTCTGAGTAATTAGTAATTTCTGTCAGGAGACAATCCAGCAACTGTTGCTCTAACAGCAGGCACTCACAGGAGTACCAGTGTCCCCTAAGATTTCAGGTAAAGGCACCTCAGAGGACCTGCCTTAAAGAGCCTGTACCTGAACATGCACAGGTACAATGCTTCTGAGTCTCCTTATGGTTGTAACCTCAGATATCAGGGTCCTATTATCAGATTGACACCCCTCTCTGAACTGCCCCTCTATTATTTTTTCCCCTTCTACTGTTCCCTTTTCATAGTTCTTCTAACCCTGTTTTCATCTTTACTCCTCTCCTTTTTGGGGCAATGTCAGACCCTTTCAATTTCTCTGAATTAGAAACAACTAGAGAAATCTGTCAGCTCCAGGAACATATAGACTTCACTGAAGTATCCAAATAACACTGCCAGTGCCTCTTTTCCTGTCTTTTGTCATCATGTAGTATTTTTTATTTACTGTGCATTTGCATATTTTAAGACACACTAGCAGAACTTTGAGTGTTCTTGATAAGGCCCAGCATATTAATCCAACAACAATTATTTCATACATGGAAATTGGTGGAATAAAGATCTATGAGAAGACTGGGAGAAAAGGACTTGGAAACTTTGCAGTTTTTTTTCTTTGTATACCATTCTTCTGAGAAAGCAGAAAGATTATCAGTGGTCAGACAAGGAATGCTAAACAACTGGAAGCCTTAAGACTTCAAGAGGGTGTAGGAGAGACAGGATCTCCAGACTTATCCAGAGAAAAGGTAGCAGAACATAGGCAGTTTCTTTATAGTTATTTTCCTGTTAAAGACATAGATATATTACATCCTACTGTGCTATTTAATCTGTATTATTGAATCAAAATTGAAGAATCATGGCTTTGCTACGTTATTTATTATGCAGAATTAATTTCCATGCCTACAAGTGTTTATGCTAAGGGTGCTTTCATGGAGACAAGGTGCAGGGTGCATTACATCCCTGACATTTTGTGCAGGCTCTTAATCTTACATGCATTTCTTACCAGCCTTACTCTACTCATTCATTAGTAGAGTTAGACCTCCTTACCCCAGCAGCAGACACTCCAAATTAAAAATGACTGGAGGATCTAATCACCGACACTTTCAGGTGTAATCATTACCTAGTTAATGAGCATGAATTAAAATCCCATGAATTTGGTTATAACACTTAATTTTGCACACATTTTCTGCACCTGTGATTGCAGGCTTTGTGTAGATCGCCATGCAAATACCTCATTTGAAATGAGGCATTGTGTTCTTGTGACTGTGTTTAGCTCTGTCTGCTCCCAAACCCAGTTTCCTCACTGTCCTGCTTCTCAGATCTTATGAAAGGCTCTGGCTGCAGGTGACAGGACTGTGACCAAGGATGATGCTCTGAACCAAGCTGCTTTTCCCATGT
>VZTR01018487.1:19350-44468 GCA_013400775.1 Chaetops frenatus | reverse complement strand
ACAATTCTCTAGAAGCTGATTTGCAATTTAAGAAAATTCTTAGGAAGCACCTCAATGGGCAGCACTTTTCAAAATGTTTTGTAGCATTCAGGAGCACAAAGACTCCCATAAGGCATGATTTCCAAAGGCAACTAAGTATTGTTATTAAACTCAGTCTATAGCTTATAAACGCTCCAGAGTAAGTTAACTGCCATGCAGAGTCTGTGGCATTCTTTCTGATCAGCCTACACTTCAATCAACTTTACAATTTATATGAAAGATTACTTTCTTATTCATTTTCCCTCTTACCATGACAAAGCTTTTATGTATATAAGTCAGAAAATGGGCTACATCACATTCATACTGAAATGACAGGATGCCAAGCTGAAACAGCTTTACAGCATATTTCATGCAACTTGTACGGTCTTTGGATAATATTTAATTTATTTCCCTGTTTAAAGTGCTGTTATGCCAAAGACACCACTGGCTTCCCTTTTGTCCTAAGTGAAGAGGATTACTAAAGCTGTCATTCACGTTATTGGTTTAGCTCTTTCACTTCCTGGTGTCCAGGCTGAATGGTTTTATGTCTATATAAATAATCTTTGGAATATGCTAATGGATGCTAAATTTTAACTTCAGTGATGGTAAGAAAGATTAGGTTTCTTTCTATGGATGAAAAAGACTTTTGATTAAAAGAAAATATGTAAGTAAAAATTCTGCAAAGAGCTGAAAATCCCATGATAGCCAGAGCCACCTGCATAATTCCCGCAGATGCTTCAAAATACTTAGAAGTATACAGGTTTGTTTGCTATCAGGTTTCTAGTCCATGGCTTTGTCCATATAAACTGAAATTGTGGAGCTCTTTTTTTTTTTCTCCTATGATTTATTATTTTTGCTAACAGAACACCAGGTTTCCACTTAATCTTCAACAGGTGCCTAAACAATAAGACTGTCCATTGGCAGATACTCAGGCAGTCAATATTAATCTTTACATTTTGTCAGTAACTATCCTTTCCCATTCTGATGCTGTTACAAAGGTTTTCTATTTTAAACATTATTTACACTTAGGGTAAAGCAAAAATTATGAGTTTCTCTCCAGATTCTGTTCTGTCATTTTGATACTATTTCTTGATGATTTTACCTCCTTTACTAGGCTACTCATCTAGAGCACTTCTGACAGTCTGAACCTCATATTTATTTTTAGAATTTTCTATAAAAATATCTTTTTTCAAAGAAAAGTATTACTTCTGTTGGATTTGAATTGGTAATGGAGACTGTGGAAACAAGATACAGGAGTAATTGCTGGAGAATGCTGATGGCTTCTCAGAGGCAATCTCATGTGCAATTACACCTTCACTATCAGAAGTACTTGTTATGTCATCATTACTCTTGTTGTAACAATACAAGACCAAAATATTCATATCTAGAACTTCATTATGTAATGATCATCACAAATACTCCAGCTGTTTCTAGCAACAGCTGCATTAAAAATGAACCACACTTTCAGTCTAGTTACCTAAACTGGCAATGAGTAAAATGCTTTCTGATAACAGCATCTTCAAAATGGTGGAGAGTTTGAAGCAGTGCATTTATCAAATGATGCAGAAAGAACAGAAGAATTACTTTCCTTCTTCTACCCTTTAAGCCAAATTTCAGGTTGTAATCCTGTATTTCTCATTTGCTGCTTCGTCTGAGCAGCTCTATACTGATACCTTCCCACTGGTGTTTTTAAAATTTCTCAGTTTGTTACCCAACCTACCTGACCCTTCAAAGATTAAGAGCTCATTAAATGGCAGAAAGCTCCTATGAGACATTGTTCAGTCAGAGAACTAAGGCTCATCTAGGAGAAGGAACACAAAATGACATTTGAGTTTTATGGCCAAGACCTGAAATCCTTGAGGTTCTGTCCCTTTGGCAGTACACGACAGAATTGTTTCAGAGACAAAGTCCACTGGAAATGGAGGATTTGACTGCAAGGTCATCTGCAAAAGCAGATCTACCAAGAAAACATGCCAGTGTTTGCTGCAACAAAATGTTGCAGCAGCCTGAAGTTTTGGGAGTCTGCAACACATCATGAAGATCAGTTAAGAAGAACAGACACCAATATATTAACTGACTTTGCATTTGTCTGATAAATGGGTTTGTCAAAACCTTGAGAAAACGATGACATTTTCACAAAGTGTTTCTGTTACACTGAACTGGAATTTGCTAACAGAAAGAGCAAGAGGCTATTTTAGGAACTTCATATCCTTAATATATAATGCATAGTATTTTACTACTACAGCAAATTTCAGTTTCTTGCCATTTTATTACCTATTACAGCTAGACACCAATGACTTGGTTTTCAATGTTTTAGGATTTATAAAGGAGAAATAAAAAATTAAAGCAAACTAGAAATTATTAATTCTAGCAAAGGGGACAGACAGAGATCATTAACATATACACAGATTCAGTCATCTGAATAAGCATCACAGCAGTATCATTGCTGCTAGCAGAAAGTAAACTTCATGTAAGATTTGTGTTACTGTTTACAATTGAAAATTGCAACTGCATAGTGTTTTATCAGATTTTTTTCTCCTCCTCTCTTATCTTGAAAATGGTAACAACCCAGTCTAATTTAATTTTTCTATATTTGCAAATTTTATAAGAGACTGAAATCCTGAGGGGCTCCACAGCAGATGGATGACTGTATTATTCTAATTACAACTAGCTACAGGTTTACAAAGCTGTAATTTTTTTAAGATAATCAAATTCTCATTTCAAGAAGCATGATCAGTGCTGAATATCTATGTGCTGTACTGAATCCACTTTCATTAAAATGTGTCTTTTCTTCATTGAAGTGAAACAACTATTAAAAACTGGTTTTCAGTTCCTCAGATCCAAATTTATTTAAGAGGATGGTGGATTCACACAATTGCGAAGTTCATGTTGACTTACTTAGATGTGGAGAAAGATGTTATCTTTTAACAACTCATTAACTTTACATCATACAGAAAAATTTCTCTACTGTAACTGGTTTTAGGATTTAGGTTAGATGGCTCTTACAGGAGTATATGAAAAAGATATTGTGAAATAACACAGCATTCAATAATTCTCCCTGAAGAAATTGCAATGCTTCATAAAGACTACCAGAAAAACTTGGGAAATGTACAGAAATATGACCAATCATTATTCAATCAGTGAGAAAGGTAATTTTAAACAAATAAGGTCTGACAAAGATTTTAGTGTGCTTTGTTGTCTCTTTGCTACAAACATAGGAAGCATAATGCCTACCTGGGTTCTCAAAGCATGTTACCCTCCCTTCATAGGAAGGCCACACTGTTTATTTTATGATGTAAAAAAGAACCCAAAATGAATGTAAATTTAGCTCTATGACCAACTCTTAAAATCACACACTTGTACCGTTTGGGAGTAATACTGGAATGTGATCACAGGTTCAGTTTTAAAGACAGACTTTCGTTTCACATCGATCAGCATGAATTTATTGGTCTTAACTAACTTCCCTGGTTAAAACCCTTATTGCAACACCTGTCTGAAAAAGGTGCTATGAAGTTTTAACAACTATTTTGCTATAAAAGTTAAAAGAAATCCTTGATGAAATGTGCTGTTTGCCTGAGCAACACTCTCCTGGTCTGAAGAACTCTCTTCAAAAAAAGAAGTCTGTGATAATGTTGTTGCTGACAGGGAAAGAACTCAGTAAAGACACCACCAGTCCTTTGCCTACCTCTCACCACCAGATTACTCACTATCCTTGAGAAGACTTCTTACTCTTCCATTTTCAAACTTTTTGCCATTAAAGTACATGGAATATCAAAAGCATTTGCACATGGAAATTATTCATTAGACAACCCCTGAAATGTTGGAGCCTTTATTTGATAATGGAACAGGCAAACTTATCCAGAATTAATGTCCAATAGTGCCAGTATAAGGCCCAGAACCCCTCCTCATTCAGAAAATACATGAAGAAATATTAGATAGACTGAGTTGGTTTATCATTAAAAGAAAATCTTTAAAGCTCAAGAAAACCAAGAACTGAGGTTTTTCACTATGTTACCTTTGTTTCTGTACCTATTATTTAGAATTTTTCATTCTAGATAATTAATTGAATATGTGCAATTGCCACAGGATTTTCAAACTTGGTCTTTCTTCAAAGTTGACCTTAAATTTTAGATAAATAATGCAGTGTTGATGCCACCTCCATCTAATCAGTGGTTTTGGTGAAATCAATTAAATAGAAGATGTAGGTTCAATCTTCCTGATTGTGTTTTAAATCCCAGCTTTGACCAAAAGGTTGAGAAGAATGGATTAAAAAGAAGATACTAGATATCTAAGTGAATAGAATAAGGCCTAATGCTTCTCTTTAGAGATCTTTCACATTGGATGGAAGCACTTAGCTATCATCATTAAGGAAGAGCAGGATTGCTGTCTTTGCTGGGCAAGGCATCCATTTGGAGGACTCACAGTCAGATGTTTGCTCTTACTCCAGTTAGTTTTTGCCTTTTGAGCTTTTAAGGGAACAATCAAAATTATTATTTGAATTAAGAAGTCTCAGAAATATGCAATTAGCAAGCCTTGTGAGTCCATGAAATTACTTTATTGCTCATTATGCCTCATGTGAAATTGAAAAGTAATGCAGGCCAGAAAAACCACTTTCAGTATCTTTTAAGAAAAAATGAAATTGTGACAGATATAACTGTCCATCATAAAGCAAGGAGACAGATTCTCAAATGAAATTAAGGGTATCCTGTTCACAAGCTTTTGGAAGGTGAAGGCCACTACCTAAAAAGAAAGACAGTTTCTAAAATTTCTAAAGGGGCTTTAGGCTTTGAAACTTCAGATGTAAGCCCCAAGTCTCCAAGGATATTTGCATCCTATGGATAGGAGAGTAAAATATCAGTATAAATAACAGACTCTGCCCAAAGCAGGCTTGATTCTCCACAGTTAGCAACGGAATAAGTATTCTAAATGGCTGAACTACAATCTGAGAGAAGGGTCTTGGACAAACAGTGAAGAATGAAAGTGTATTTTCTAGCAGATATTAACATTGGTTCTAAATATTTTAATTTTACCAGTGCTCAAAGTATTAATATGCATTACTTTACACTCAGTAAAAATCAACTTTATCATTCATCCTTCATTCTTGGCTGTAAGCATGATATCTGTACAAAACTAACACTCAGATTACTCTGACAACAGTAACAGTTATTTAATATATATCCTTTAATACAATATTAAGTGTATACCTTTGTGGAGCTTTGAAAAGATGAGCCAGATTGCCTACACCATCTTAAATATTTATGCCACCAGCTTTGCAAATCACGCCATAATAGGTGTCAACAAATACTCTGAGTCACACCCTCACCTGTTGTGCATCATCTTTCCATTACACACACAGAAATGTGAAAGCCCATCACTAAAAATTATCTGTTCTGTTCACTCCAGCACATCATCTTCCTCTCTAAAGTGAGATATTTCCCACCAGTGAAGTAATGAATTTCTGAGATGTTGAAGAACATTTTAAACAACCCCCAAAATGATACAGATACATTTAGAAGAAAGGCAATTTAAATATGAAGAGGCTGCATGGCAATAAATTATTAGGAGACTGACCTTTATAGTTTCCCGTGCTGAAATAACAATCCGTTCGGCTTTCAGAAAGATGTGACACGAACTTTTCAATTAATTCTGCCAAAACTGCAGGAAGTAAAAACCCATTAAAACATTAGAAGCAACAAACAAAATATGGAACTAAGTCACCTAACTAAATGACAATATGTGGGAAAGTAAAGCTATTTAAATTCCTGCATATTTATTCTTATTTTTATGGGGAAACAACTCAAAACATGCATTCCACTTTTACATTCCTAACACCATTTCTAACTTAAATTAAATTTTAATAGTCTTACTGAGAATATATTCAGTGTAAACAGAAAGAGAATCTCACATAATCTTTATATCCTCCAAGGATTACTTCGGAATTTGTTACATGGTTTCAATATGAAATGAAAATTAACTATAATTAAACTATAATATCTTACCACATTTTTTTGTGTATGGAGACAGGAAAGGAAAGCAATAAAACAAACAAACCAACCACCTAAAAACCCCAAATAAACCCAACAACCCACATAGAACAAAAAGCTGACACCATCTCAAAATTACGCTCACAAAAGCACATGACTGTTTCAAAGGGCTGTTTCAAAAAACCTCAATATAAAACCACCTCTGCCATCATAAGATAAAAATTATTCACTTAAATTTATGCAGTAGGAGGATTTCACTTGGGAAATTCTGTATTTACTGAGGACCATAACGTTCTTCAGTTCTTGCTATGGAACTTTGAGTCTTCAGATACTGCATAAATAAGTCTGATGTTGACATCTGTTCACTACAGTTGAAATCTTATCTCCCACCTTGACAGGATGTTAGCCAGGAAGCTGGCAAGAGCTCTCGGTAACAAATCATCACCCAAACTGTCCCTGACTCCTCCATTCTGCAAGTCTGAGGCTATGGCAACTGAACACATGACACCTGACAAGTTTAAACAAAGATTACAAGGAAGCCTTTACAAAAAGCCTTTACACAAACTGCATGGATGAGGCCCATATGAGGTAAGCCATATTAAGAATTTAAGATAGCAATAATTAATATTTTTTTATAAGTAAATGCTATCCTAAAACAGCTGCTGTTGGCTCGATAAATAGGATATAAAGCATACGGGTATGCATACCGATACTTCTTTTCACAAGAATGCAAAGCAAGGGAGCCTATTTAGAGAGTAACAACTGCTGCTACCTGTGGGATTTCCTGCTTAAAAACCGTGTTACCATTTCCCTGGCAGCACCTCCGTGTAATAGCAATGAAGCTTCAGCTCCTGTTCCCCTATTCTTGCACATAACTCCATGCACCCACTGTCCTGGTGTGTTTGCTGGCTTTAAACTGAATAGGTCACAGAATCATAGAACGGCCTGGGTTGGAAGGAACCATAAAGAACACCCAGTCCCACTACACCGTTTAGGCGGACAGCGGCAGGAGCAGCTGCAGCAGCAGAAGTGAGGTGGAGCAACAATGCATGCTGGAGGTGGCAATGGAGAAAGCCAGAAAACTCTTGAGCAAGCCACACTGACAAGAAAACTGACACAAGCAGCTCAAAAGCAGTGCAAGCTCTTTCAGGAATGAGAAGGAAGAGAAAAACGGAACCTACACCCACAGTCTAGTGCTTGTTATGCCAGAAAAACAATGAAGAAAAAGACATAATAAAGACAATTAACTCATCTTCCAATTACTTTAAGCCAACATACTGACATTAAACCATGACAATTTTTTTGTCTTGATTAATTGTCTAAACCATTTACAGAAATTAATTTACACTGAATCCAAAAAAATTTTTTAAAAGGTTGAGCTTTGGTAATGCTAAAGAGGTTTCACTACAACAGCTAAACATGAGTTTACAGTTAGCGTTCCAACTCCAACAGTAACAAAATTAATATTGCATTGCAAAGGACTACTAAATTAAAACTAAAAAACTACATGTGTAATTTATATTCCTATGCAATCTTATAGTGAAAAGAAACTGCTAATTAAATATAACCTAGCTGCTTTTAATCATGGTTAATAAAACACATGGGGCTAAAAAAAGCAATTTACTTTACAGAAGAGTAACAATTTATTCTTTTTTGAAGAATATACAAACTCACTAATCTTCACTAATATGCTTAGTGGAATTTGGCCCACAAACAATATAACAAATATTTGTGTAAAACGAGCAAATATGTTTATTCCTGTAGACAGCAAAAAGCAGAAATTAAACTTAAAATTTCTAACTAGCTATATATGTAGTATATGACAATTGGTATGGTGATTACTGAGATATGCCATACTATAATAAATGGGAACTATGTTAAGATTAGAATATCCCATAATTCAGAAAATTTAAAACCCAGTTGGGACATTGTACATTTCTTCCCTTTGTTTTGTCATAAGGCATCCACATGCTTGACCTAGCAGATGAATACTTCAGTTCAGTGCTTGAGTTAATAGGCAAAGTGACAGCTCAACTTCTAAGCAGTATTTTGAAACTCAAACACTAAATTGATTTCCACCATTTAAAAGTACTTATCTAAGTGCCTATCAGGATGTTTGAAAATATTTTAATCAAGTTTGAGAGAGGAAGACATACAAGAATTTCTCAAAACACATCCAGTTAATACATAAATAGAGGGTTTTCACAGGACACTGTCTTTTCCAAAGGAATGTCCATGTGAAATGACAAGTAGCTATTTTATTTTTCGTCTTTTGATACTACATCATTTAGCTGCCATTTGGACAACACTGTAGACACAGGTTCAGTGATTCTTCATTTAACTGGAAAACTAGACAAAAGACAGTTAGGCAGGTTCATTGTACAGTACAGTCAGTATTGCTGTAAATGCCCAAATTTTCGGTAAAGTTTATGTGGCCTAGCAACACAGTGAAAATGTGTATTTTCTTAAATTATGGTAGCTTGGCTGTATTAGTATTGAAGTTTTTAAGACTCCAGCAGTCATCTCATGGAAATTTAATTAATACCAAAAAAAAAAGAGAATTTTAATTTAGGTATGTGTAATCATATATGAAATAAATGGAAATGTTTTTAAATTTCTTAAATTATTGTAGTATGCTCATAAAACACCTACATTCCTGCAGGAATTCCTTTTTGCTTGAAGAAGTAGTGTACAAAAGGAAAGTAACTGAAACAATTTCAAAACTGCATAAGACTACTGCTTTAAAAAAAGCACATGATTAAAACTGTTTCAATAGATAGCAACCACGAGGACTAACCTAATTCCTACTGTGAAAGTTGTAAGCCAAAAATGTAAAAAATGCGAAGAGCACCAGACTGTTTTAAATCCTCTAATTAACTAGTGGATTATATTCTACGATCAAGATGTTTTAAAGTAGTTTAAAAGAAAATACAAAGAACTCTTTAAACAGCAGTTCTGCTTTCAGGCACATGGTGTGACTCTTGGGGATGGTCCTGTGCAAGGCCAGGAATTGGACTTAACAATCCTTGATGGCCCCTTCCAATTCAGCTGATTCTGTGACTTGTGTCAGAGGTTAGAAATTCAGGTGTGAAAATCTTGGACAGATTACTTTTTTGTAAGAGTAGTGTCAGAAATTTTCAACTCAATCAACCATACTTCAGTTTAATAAGTATATGAAAAACAGAGTTAGCTATTCCATTCCTGATGGCAATAACAAGGAGGACTTTCAATTATTGCACATTCAAATGACAAATGAACAACCTACATTTTCTCTGAAAAGAGGAAAACAAGATTAAAATTCTGACAGTGCTTCCATTAGAGGTGAACACTGTATATCTTATATTAGTATACAAGTATTTTCTTTATTAACAGAAGAAACAGCCCTTCAAATCCAAGGAAATGTCCTAAACTTTACACATCTACACACACATTCATGTGCGCTTACACTGCTTACAGTGACTCCAAACTGGTTTGGGGGACAAAAGAAAGAATTTCTGATGTGCAATTTTCTTTCTGCATAACATAAAGACCCACTGTTCTACTCAAATTCTGATGCAAGCTTCCTTGGAAAATCAAAGACATAAAAAGGTAAACATCTATGTTGCATTATTCTAAAAACTCCTTTTGAAAATACAGTATCAGCATTTTGTTATCCTGAACTAAAAACACTTCTACAAGCACACAACAGTCATGGGTTCCTTATCCTATGGGGAAAGTTCTGCAGTTAGTTTCAAATTTTTGCTGCAATCGCTAAAGGCTGCAGCACACATACATCACAAACAATGACACGGCCTCAAAGGCTCATTGCATTTTTTGTCAATGTGTTTTGATAGAGTGATCTCAGATGATCAAAAATATTAAAGGATTCCAGAACACTGTTGACTGTAACCAGTCTGCTTCCATCAAACATTTCACTTGTAAAAGCTAAAGAAGATTCCTACATTTTACAGTAAGTTCTTACCTGCTTTTCAAGAGCTGCTACCTTTCTTTTCCAGGTTGGTTTTTATTAAGAAAAAACAATTTGAAGGTATATTAATAGGCCCTAAAGAATGCTGGAGATCTAAATCCAGATCCTCAGGGAGATAAGTGATGGAAAATCTGACAGACTCTATGGCATAAGTAGTTTTAGCTGAGTTGACTATCCTTATCCGCATCGCATATGGATATAAAGCTTGAGAAGAATAGGATTTGGGGACTGAATATCTCATTATGAAGGGAAGAATACTAGCATATAATTGATATGATCTCTGCAACACCCCCGATTTATTTTGCTTTGGGTTTAAACAGGAGTCTCTTCTGTCAGACCATGGAAACTTTTTCCCACAGGAACACAGTACTTTTGTGGTTTTAATATCACAAGCGAATCAGCCACCTGGAAAGGATTTCCTGTTCACACTGTGAGAGTCCTTCCCCCGACACACAGCTCTTTCCATAACTGTTTTCGAGGACTCATCTCTGTTTTTTTGGGTCCTATTTTAAGGATGGGCTGTTTTGGTAGATGAACAAAGAATATGAGGCTTTGGTGGACATGGGTGAACATTAATCCCATCAAGGTACACTGGTGGGAGTTAGATTAGAACGTTGCATTCCTTCAGTTGTATATTTATGAGTTACAAGGAAATGGTTTAATATATCTTAGTCCATTATCATGGCTTTACAGAAAGAATTTCATTTTAAAGCATTTCTCCTTTCTCTTCTCTCTGGACTTTAGGTTCTTTTTTCACTGACCTCAGTGTTTCTCCGTTAGTTTCTCAGTGTCTTCACCTTTTCAGAGTCTCTTTGTGTACTGAAAGAGTTGTATCTCAGTCCATCTGTGCACTGAAAGAGTTAATCTCTCTTCCAGGTTCTGTAGTTGACCACATGATCTCTGTTGGACAGTGGCCGGAGGCTGCTGCAAACTCTTCCCAGAGGGGTGAGAGAATGGAGGAGGCAGGAATGGCTGCGGCACTCAGTAGTCAGGAGCTGCAGCGGTGTTCCCAGAGAGAGGGAGGGGGACGAAAAGCGACTAGGGTCCCTGCTGTAGCATGCTGCGGGCTGATAGCTTTCCCTCCCCCTGCCCAGTGGCTATGGACAAAACCTCAGGCTCGACCCCAGCCCGGCGGAGCGGAGAGGGCCCGGCCCCTCGGGGCTGCTAGGCCCCTGCCGAGTAGGTCCGGCCCAGCAAACCCAGGCCCAGGCCCAGGCCCAGCCTGGCCAGGCTGTGTGGGCCTTTGCTGTTACCTGTTCAGAAGCCGGAAGCCAAGAGAGAGAAACTTACGTTTCTCACTCTTAAATTGTGAATGCACAAAGGCAGATCTAGTTTTTTAGGTGGTTACACAGAATGTCTATCTTAAAATTAGCCAGCTAATTAGCTCTCTATGTCTGCAGGATGCTGTGCCTAGAGAAAGCTGTAAAAATCCTTACAGATAAAAAATATTCAAACCACCACAGTCATACTCACTTGGTCCACTGATGCTATCTGGTCTGGTTTTTATGACTTTGGAGAACTGTTTTCTACAAATTTCTGCCCACCCAATTGGCTTATCTGGACTTTTTACGAGTTTTAAGAGCTTGTCAAGATCTTTATCTAAAAGAAAAGAAAAATTAGTGTTACTCTGTAATGATCATACAATGACAGAATAGTTTGAGTTGAAAGGGATGTCATATATCATGTGGCCCCAACTCCTTTGCCACATGTATTTTTGGCATACCTCATAAGAAAAGACTACATAAATATGAATTTTCCTAAGACAATTAAACGGGAGAAGCAGTCCTAAAGCTGATGACATTCTGCTTTTCATAAAAACAGGAATATTCATTCTACTTACTGATGGGGTTTTGTACTTATTTTGGCTGGGGTAGAATAAATTTTCTTCACAGTGGCTGCTATGGGGCTATATTTTGGATTTGTGCTGAACACAGAGTTCATAATCTAGAGATGTTCGTGTTACTGCTGAGCAGGGCTTACACAGATCTGGCCTTTTCTGCTTTCATACCACTACCCTGGCAAGGAGGCTGGGGATGTGGGGGAAACTGTGAGGAGACACAGCTGGGAGCAGTGACCCACACTGACCCAAGGGATACTTCACACCATATGATATGCTCAGTATATAAAGTAGGTGGAAGAAAGAGGAAGGGGAGGAACATTCTGAGTGATGTTGACATGATGACAGTTGACACGGTGGTGTTCAGTCAAAGGCTGGACTCAATGATATCTGAGGTCTTTTCAAACCTAATTATTCTGTGATTGTGTTTGTCTTCCTAAGCAACCATTACAGGTGATGGCGTCCTGCTCTCCTGCAGATGGCTGAACACCTGCTGTCATCAGGATGCAGTGATTTAATTTCTTGTTTTGCTTTGTCTGTGTGCGCGGCTTTTGCTTTTCTATTATAGAATCATAGAATAAGCCAAGTTGGAAGGGACGCATCAGGATCATCGAGCCCAACTCCTGGCCCTATGCAGGGCACCTGAAAAATCATACCACATACCTGAGAGTGTTGTCCAAATGCTTCTTGTACTCCTAAAGGCTTGTTGCTTTGACCACTTCCCTTAGAAGCCTGTACCAGTACCCAACCATCCTCTGGATAAATAATATTTTCCTGATAACTAATCTAAACCTCCCCTAACTCAGCTTCATACCATTTCCTCAAGTCTTGTCACAAGCATGAAAAGATCCGTGCCTGCCCCTCTGCTTCTGCTCATGAGGAAGTTGAAGATCACAGTGAGGTCTCCCCTCAGTCTCCTCTTCTCCAGGAGAAGACCCAAGTGACCTCAGCCACCTCACAAGTCCTCAGCATCCTTGTTGCCCTCCTTCAGACACTCTCTAATAACTTAATATCTTTTTTATGTTGTGGTGCCCAAAACTGCCCCCATGACTCGAGGTGAGGCCACCCCTGTGCAGAGCAGAGCAGGACAATCCCCTCCTTACCCAGCTGACAATGCTGTGCCTGTGCCTGATGTCCCCCAGGACACAGCTGGCCCTCCCAGATGCCAGGGCACT
Organism: Chaetops frenatus; assembly: GCA_013400775.1. Classification (NCBI taxonomy): domain Eukaryota; kingdom Metazoa; phylum Chordata; class Aves; order Passeriformes; family Picathartidae; genus Chaetops; species Chaetops frenatus. The sequence goes on along the minus strand of VZTR01018487.1, from coordinate 31,487 downwards.
TCGCTACTACCAGGTAACTTGCCTCCCAGAGTACTTGATGCTGCTATGAAATATTTTCTGGCCATCTTGAGGGGAAAATAAAGATGGTACTTGAGACAAGGCAAATGCATATGCATTCACTCCAGCTGTGTACAATCGCTCTGATGTTGGACCATGCAGTTCCTATCATATGAAAGGACTGCAAGCCTACACTACTACTAAGTATTCACTAAGGTGGTGAACATTCTTCATACCTCACAAGAACTCCTTTGTTCTACATTTTGGACACTATAGATACATGAATGCTGCCATGAAAGGTGACATCTCATTAAAGCCTCAACAATTGTTTGAGCCAGTCTACGGCTATTTAGAATATTTGCTGTTAGTTTTACTTCTTTATAGCATTTCTATTTGAAATCACTCTTTTAAAATGATCATTTTCTTTTAAGATGATTAAAAAATTTTCAACAGAATTATGATTTTGCATGTAGTTTATTTTAAGCTCATCTAAAGACCTTAATGATTTCTAATTAGTAGATTGTATCCCTGTCATTGGAATTTATTATACAATACATAACATTTCAAAACAATCTTGTTATAGTAACTTAATTATTATCATTAATAATGATTCCAAATTAATGAACCTGAAATTTCTTTGTTATCCTCAAATAAATAAGTCCTCAGTATCTTCCTAAATAACATGCAGTGATGCTTAGAACAGCTTACTTATGAAAATTTAATGTGAAGAAGGATTTAACCCTTCCAGTATTATCAGTATGATTCCTAGTTCTTCCTCTGCCCTTTTTTGTTATTTCTGAAACAGGTGAGTATTGAAGAAAATCCTAGAACTGCAAAGAAACACTCCTCAGTACAAGTTAAACAGTTATTTTACTTCCTCAAGGATTGTAGTAATTCAATTTGGCAGACAAGTATCAGAGACTACAAGCTGAGATTTAATCCGCCAACGTACCAGAGACCCATGCAACCCACATACTGAGATGCAGTCATGTATTTAATATAGCCATTAAAGTCTGTAACTGGTATCATATTGTGGAAACTTACTGCAGCTTATTTTCTTCCAGGTAAACCACTTGCTTCACTTAACTTGTCATTAAAGGTGGACTATCACTTCTGCCAGCAGGTCATTAGAGTAAAAAAAAAAAAAACCAAAAACCAAAACAAAACAAAAAAACCAAACAGACAAAAAAACCCCCAAAAATAAACAAAAAACCCCCCAAAAATAAACAAAAAAACCCCAACAAAACAAAACCCAAACAAACAAACCCAAAAAAACCCAACCAACCAAACAAACAAAAAAAACCCCAAAGCAAACAAAAAAAACCCCAAGAAAACCCCACAACAACACCTCCACTCCCCCCAAAAACCAAACAAAAAGCANAAAACCCCAACAACAAAAAACCACCAACAAACAAACCCAAAAAAACCACCCCCAAAACAAAACAAAACAATAACCAAAAAACCCCCACAAAATAAATAACGTGTAACAACAACAAAAACAACAAAAGGAAAAAAAAAACAACAAAAACAAACAAACAAAAAAACCAAACCAAAACAAAAAAACCAAACAAACAAAAAACCCCAAACCAAACCAAAACAAAACAAAAACAACAACAACAACAACCCAGAACCTTGGGGGTTTTTTGGTGCGAAAATTGCTTACAAAAACTCATGATACCAAAAAAATGCCAGCTCACTTTCACAATTTAGTAGGCAACTGTAAGTTGCCCAATGGTATTACCATGTAGCTGAAACTAGAGCAACAACACAGTTCTGGGCTATACATACTACGTGTTACAGAGGGCAGGCTGTCACACTATCACTAGCACTGGAGGTGTTCTAAACACACCAAAACCAAGAAACAAAAGTCCTGCTTTTATTTCTTCTCTTTTCTGGTATGTCACCAAATGAGTTCACTAGTTATCCTAAATTAGTGACTTGAATTTTATTTTTTTTCTGGAAAAATACCACATCTGATGAATGATGTGAAGGATAGAAGGTGAGGGAACAGGGGAAGGAGGAAAAAAATAGAAAGAAGAGAAAACATGAGGAAGAAAATTACTAACACCTTCCTCTACTGATCTTGTAAACTTTTAAATATGGTCATGATTGAAAAAAAGCTAATGTCAATTTAATTAATCTTCTGCACTCCTGCTCTCTTCTTCATATGTGGTTATATTTTGCCATCCCTCCCTTATTTGCACTCACTTTGTCCTAGCATTGGTTGTTTTGTGTAACTCCATGAAAAAATCCCAAAACCCCACATTTACTAGTTTATGAAGCTATGAAATTGCACTATAAATAAGCTACACTTACATGCATGTATAAAATCTGAACAATTACATCAGAACTGCAAGTTTAAATTGATCTCCCTTTTCTAAAGGATGCCGCTTTATAATTCTCCAATTAATTCTTCAGCTAGCTTGTTTAGCTCTTCTAAAGTAGGTAAGACCCAGAAAAATTCATTGATGTTTTAGAGAACATAAGAAATGCAACAAGCCCTTTCTCATCTGATTGTGCTTTGTGGTAGAAGTGGTTTTTTTTGTGATTAATAACTAAGATCTGTAAATCTATGCATATCTTATTCAAAATCTAAATTGAGAGATGAGTAACCTGACTACAATTTATTTGACTAGTACATAGAAACAAATCCATATAGAGATATATAATTTGGGAAACTTCATGTGCATTTCTCATAGACCTAACTACTCTTTCATATTTTTTTAGTTGCATGGACTTAAAAGCAAAAGGTAACAGACTCATACACAATACCAAGACAAATATGAAAAGGAGGGCAAGTCAATGATGTGTAGGTGATAAAGACATCTATGTGACATTATAAGGGATGACAGGAAAGAACATATGGCTGATTTTTTGACAGAGAAAGTTTAGAAAAAAAATTAAAGAGACTGTTAGTAACAGGTATTTAGAAAAACCAAAACATGAAATCAGATTCAGAAAACAAAACCAAACAAAACAAACAAGGAAACAAACAAACAAGAAACCCTCAATGAAAGCAAACCTGAAACATGGCAGCAAGTTCCCATTCAAGTTAGAAGTATAAAGCAAAGAACTCAGAGAACAGTGGCTAAGATAACTTATCAAAATACTTTTGATAAGAAATAACCACAGATTTTTGGTAACAATTCTGGACTGCATAATTTCAGAAGAAAATAAGATTAATGAATGGTGGGATACCCAAGTTTAGGAAAATGCTAAGCAGTGAGTGCATCATTGCAGGACATTTACAGGCAATATTCTTCAGCCACACTAATTTCCAACTGTCATAACTGCAGAGGTAGTAGTAGAAAAGGGAAAGATATTCTGTGCAAATAGAAGAGTGAATATTACAGCTTAATAGCCTTATAAAGAGTTTAACTTTTAATAATCTACACTATAGTTACTATAAAATGTAAAAAAAAAAAAAATCTTTTCACAGTTGTATCCTGAATATAAAAGGACTACATCACTCTTCGAAAACCACTTAGTAGTTCTTCCTCAAATTACCTTAATGAAATAATAATTGAACAATTAAAACAAGAAAAGCAACAGGGTATCTTGCTGCAATGTAAACAGGTAGAAATGGCATAATTAATTTTTACATATAAATAATGATCCACATAAATCATTTGAAGTTTCACTATGAATTACCTTTGACAGAAGTGAATCATTAATATACTGCTATCCAACAGTTTTTAAACTCTAACTACTGGCTGAAATGATTAGAGTATATTAATATACAATCAACCGAGTTTATTTTTCCATAAATCCTTTCCTGCAGACCCACAAACCACACAGACAAACACCTAACATCTGCAAAACCAGCACAGATACTTGTAAACACTGAAGCATTACAAGTTTTGCTCAAATACAATTCTATTTTTTGGTTGAGTCTGCTTACTCAAAAGTATCCCCCTGAAATGAAAGAGATGCTTCACTACTCCAATGCAGTTACTAAATTTATCAACATAAATTACAATAGAGTCCTTTTTTATTCTGTGAGTCAAAACATCCACTTACCAGTGTCTGTGATCACTATAATAGCACAGAATAAAAGCAAGAGTGTTAAAAAAGAGTTCTGTTAGATGCAGCCTTCAGGCCTTGGTGTTGGGAAACATGTTCCATACACTGTCAGTGTTACCACTGCTCTGCTTTTTATTACAGCTCATTAGTTCTCCTCCCTTTGCATCCCAAAATTAACCATAAGGTGTCAGAGTTGTATATTTAGCACTATCCTTCAAAAGAATTCATAGACTAAAACCCTATCCACTTCTTGGGTTTTCATGCCAGAAAACTCAGTGTGAATAAGTCCTTTTAAGTAACCACCCCTCATAAGCTACTTTCAGTTTTATCCATGATACAGTCACAGGCGAAATGAAGCTTCCTTTTCCTTGACCTCAGTTTGGCCACACTAGTTCCAAAATGTTCTGTTATTGCATCTATCATTCAACTCCATCTGAAAGGAAGGTTAGAAATGGAAGTATCATATTCAAGAGCACATCTGTAAACTTTTTTTTTTAACCTCTCATCAGCCATCTGCAATATCTGTTCTATAAATATATTAAAAAATCAACTCAGCTTATGTTTTTACACCTGCCATCACGATTATGTGATGCATATAGGGTACATTTTCAAAGTACAAAGAAAAGCTAAGCTTCTCTTGAGGTGTCCATGTCTCTTGAGCAATAAGAGAGGACAAAAAGAAGAGGCCAGGACAGACAGAATAGAACCTAGAGTTATGGCTTTTTCAGCCAAAGAAACTATACATTCTTTAACAGTACTAAGAATCTACTAGTCTTAATTATTCATGTCATAGAAACACCCAAAATAAGAGGACAGGGATGATACCTCACAGGTTACATAGTGAAACACCACAGCATGAAACCTGAACACAGACAGGTTCAGGGAACCAGACACATTGTGCTGGCCTTCGATCCTTTTCAACAAATACAATGAAGCAGTCATTCACTCCCACTCACACTGTGGCTGCAGAACTCTTGCCAGTCAAAAGTCTGTATGAACCATGTCCATCTCCTTGCACTAAAGCAGAATGAAAATTTAACAAGTATTTTTCTAAACTCCAAGCAATCTGAGTAACAGAACATGAATTCTGAACATTCACAACAAAGTTCTAAGACCTCATATGAATGTAACTCATAGATCCATCTTGTAATGGTATTTTTAACCTCTCTTGTGAAAGAAAACTTCTATCACTGCAATATCAGAGTGCTTAAGAATACAGTCCATATATTCTCCATTTTCTATTAATGTTCTTGATTTCTTTTTTTGCAAGCACTAGAATAGCCATTTATGAATTACATTCTTTTAATTTTTGATCCATTTATTCTAATGCTTTCTTTCAAAATAATTTACACATCCTGAAAGCTTTAGTCTGGCCTATGTTCACAATTCATTTGTTTGTTGTTTTTTTAACCTTAATACTCAAATAGAACACTTTCAATGGTTTATTTCCCTTTTATTTTAAAACAACAAACACAAAATATTTTGACTCCACTACCAAACATTCTGTTCATTTTGCAGTTATATCTTTTACTTCAGCTACCTTTAACATCAAAAATGCCATTCCAAATTAAAATATTTTTTTGATTTCAATTCCTCATCCACCTCATTTGCAAACTTTTGAAACTTCTGCAAATTTACTGTTAGCCAAAGTTTTATCCAAGTTTTCCTTGTTGGCTGTCATCCACAAAAGTGACAACTGTAATATCTATTTCATGATCCCACTGGGTAATGATGACCAACAGAATTATTCCGAACAAGACAAGAGAGGGCGCCTTTGAACAGGTTCTGAGTAATAACAATACAATATGCTTTTCCAACTCAAGAGTGATACTACTGCCTCCTTGAAGACACCCACTTTACCATTATCTGATTGTTGTCTGATGTAACTTCACTTGGGGAAGCCTCAAACAGTAGTACAAAAGCTGAGATATAGAAAATTCCCTTCTTTTATGGCTTCTATATGACCTTTCCTCTGGTCAGAGCAGGAAAACACCTCTTAAATTTTTTTTTCACCAGATACATACTAACAGGCTATTCTATAGCCCACAATTAATGTAGAATTCTATCACTTCTGTAAATCTGTCTCTGATAAGGAAATTCATAAATAATTTCTAATAAGTTCATCTCAGGGATATAGTAAGCATGAACAAATACAACGAATTATTTATTTACCAAATGATTAATCAGATTTTTTTGCATTGTCTATGCAAACTAAAACCTTAAAACAGTTTCTCTGTGTGAATTCAACTGCTGTGCCTAGGTAGTTCTTCAAAGAATTTTTCAGTCTGCTCACATTCCAAATTGATGTTCAATGTGGAAACCAACTATCCTAAACGCTGTCTATTTCACACACCACCAAGCTCTGTAAACACAGGGATGTGAATCACGAAAATAGTGTACAAAAAAACTCTGCAGTTTAAGCAAACTGTCTTGCTTCAGTTACTGAAGAGATGATATAAATGTACCTTATGAGTCACCCACCCGAGACGAGCCAGGAGGTTAATCTTGAAGTTTGCATAAGAATTAGATTACCAAACAGAGCTTTGCAGATTGACAGTTGCACAAAGCCAGACAAGCAAAACCAAACCAACTTATTTAGCTACAATTGCAGCCAACACTGAAATAACCTTAAGTACTTACTGAGATTATAATCTGTTGGATGTGAGGGTAGGGAGTAGGGTGCAGGGAGGAAGGAAAAAGAAATTTTTAAAATTAACTGAGATGCTTGCATGAAATCTACACTGCTTGCATGCTTCTATGTACCTTGTCTGAATTCAGCTTTCATAGGTATTTCTGCAAGATAGCACTTTGGCACGGGGAATGATGAAAACATTGGCCAAGGATATAGACCACTGCCCTAGAAACAGAATGAGAAATAAATTAATTTAGCAGAAAAATTAATAGCTTTTTCTCAATTAACACACAAAGGTACAGTTCCCAGAATTATTGCCTATGCACCAAAATTATGCTTGATACTACAATTTCCAATGAGATGTGCCATAACTAAAAAAAAAGATAGAAAATCCAAAAAGCATTTGATAATGTAATTTTTTATGGTGTATATACCACTGACAGTTTTGATTTTACAGTTCCTTTTTTCAACCACAAAGGAAATTGCAAATTCTATAAAAATCATTAAAAAACCCCCAATAACCTGCTAAAATATATTTTCAACTATACATTGATCTAGGTGTATTTTTTGTGCTGACAGTAATCTGCATTTAATCTTTATGAGGCTGAGAGCCAGGGAGAAGAAGAACATTTAAGGAAGTTGCTTAACATTCCATTTTTAGAACTTGAAAGCTCCAGCTATTAGATACTGCATATGAAAAAATGGAAAAGCATGGAAAAAATAAAATTAAGATAAATGGAAAGCTAGTAAAGAAAACATATAATATATAATATAAAAGTAAAAAAATAAAAAACAAAACCAAATTGTATTTGCTTAGAAGGAACATCAAAATGGAGCAAAATAAACATGTCATCTGAAGGTAGTATTCCCATGGCACATGACTATCCCCATATAGTGGGAGCAATGTATTTTCTGTGTATCACTCCTTTAAAATGTTAACACTTCATAAAGCTAAAGGTGATCTGGTATTTCTTAATGTTCAATAATTTTTCACATGCTGAATTATCAGCAAAAATGTTCACTAAAGGAAGGCAGAAGTTACAGAAAGAGAAACTGGAAAACTGTAGTTTCTAACCTTATCTAATTCTCTCAAAGGCAAAATCCTTTCCTGCGGTCCTCCAATCAGATTTATCCTTACAAGAACATGGTTTCTCTCCACTGACAGACCATCAATTATAAAAACTCTGTGGAAAAAAACCCAAACAAAACACATCAAACCTCCAAAAATTAGAACCACTTTGATTTACTGACTGTTTAATTCAGAAAACTTTAATAAGCAAGAATATTTTGAGAAACATACTGGAGTTAAAACACAACCAGGAATACACATAGGCATAAATAAATGAAACACGAAGCATGTTGAGATTTCTCCATGCATTATTCTTTGTGCTTCCCTACCTACTACTGATTAGAAACATTTTAGAAAGTACTGGACTCAAAAGAGTAGAAACATCTCACAAGTTTTGTTACATCACATAAAAATTATATAATTACGGCAGTGAGAGTTAATGGACCATCAAAATTTGCACCTTATTTGGCCTACCAGTATACTTCTGCTGTCACAAATAAGCAATTATTCATTATTTGAAACACAGCCAACTTGCTGTCTGAAGTCACTGTGCGACCCAAGGTACAACATTTTTGAAAGCAGTAAAATCCAGTTTTTATTCACCAAGTTTCTTAATACAAGTTTTGCCTTAGTACGGAAATAGCAGGTTTCATCTTCAAATAGTAAATAACTATCATCTTTACCCATACTGTTTGACTTACATTCTGTAATGGTTCTATATAACAAGCAGTAGGAGGAAAATACTTAAAGCTCAGCATGACTTGAGAAAGGAAAAAATGTCAGGAACTAAATGACTGTCTACTTCTGTCCCAAAAATACTTTTTTCCTTTTGAAAGGATGTGCTGTGCAATTTTATTTAGAAGACAGCAGTGTAAAGTCACAGAAGCTGGAGAGTTGACTAAGCTACAAATAAACTATTGGAGAGTTGACAAAGCTACAAACTGAACAATAACAACAAAAACACTCCACCATAAAAACCCCAAACTACTGATGATGCCTTTAATTCATGAACATTAAAACAATACCCTGATTTTATATTAAATACATAACATTTAAAATATATAAAATTAAAAGGCATACTTACATCCACAAGTTTTAAACACTTTTTGTTTAAGAAACAACTTACGACTAATACAAATAAAAAGTAGAAAAATAATCAATTTTTTATTTCTTATACTTTTCTGGTGAACACGGGAGAAAGAGAAGGCTACTGTATCTTTTCATAATTTAAAACTGCTGACAAACCTGCATATAGGGAAACTTATGGACATTGGAATCCAGCTTAAGTGAAAGCATTTGTATGTTTAAAGCCACTAAGGCACTCATGTATTTGCTCCCAGAAGAAGAGTTCGATAGTTAAAATATTTACATCAGGGACTTCTTACCCTGGTCCTTCTGAAGTTTCTGTGACATTTTCCTCCTGGGCAGTTAGTAAAACTTGTGACACTTTATACTGAGTCTCCAACAGTAAAAGGGTATTGAGCTCACAGCACAGCACATTTAACAGCCTGCAGAAGGACACATTGAAATGATAGCACATCAGTCAGGACTCCAGTAACACACAGAAAGACAAGGGTGAACATGTTTATGAGATCTTGCAGTGGAAAGGGAGTGGAGGAAAAAACAACAAAAAAAACCCACTTGAAGTGTCTGGAAAAAAAAAAAAAACAAACAAAAAAACCAGACAAAAGTAAGTCAGAACACTCTTTTATATTCTTTTTAACCACTCAAGTGGCACAACCTTAACTGAACAGGGAATGTTTCCTAACAGATTTGTTGAACAACCAGAGAAAATACTCACTGGTCATCTCAGTCTGCTTTTGAGTTTACATCAGAGTATAACAAAAAATAATTCAAGATTAGTAAGACACTCCATGTTAAATGTAAGGGAATTATACAATAATAGGCTGGTAGAGCAACTCAGAATCAGGTTGTCTGAAGGGGGAGGAAGAAAGGGAGGTAAAAAAAAAATCTTTCCATTAGAAAAGAGGCTTTTAAGCCCTTCTGTATAATCAAATTTAACACAGTTCAAAAGCAATAGAAGATTTAACATGTAACAACCAACAAATCTGCTGGGTCAGGGTTTTTTCAGAGAAACAGAAATGGTAAATGAAATTAATAATAACAAGTGCACAAGACAGTACATTATATAAAATTTTCTTTCATAACTTTGGGGCAAATTAACAGGGTAAGTACTGCAATATATTTTCATATAAATCTGAAGTAAAGCAACCCAAATACTATTACTTTTTCTTTAAACTGATCTATTGACTCAAGACCTCAACAGAGTAATTTCATTGTGGGCTTCCAGTGCAAGGAAAACAATGTAACTAAACATAATGTAACTAAACATTCTTGTTACTGGTTTATTTCCTGTTTTAACAGGGTCATAAAACGCAACATAAATTAAGGCTGATCAGCCTTACACTTTTCATTCACATAAGATTTGATATGAACTAGAAAATTCCCTGTTTTAAATTCATAGTCTATTACTCAAAGCTTATTTGCTTCCCTGTAATTCCCAATATGTTTTTACTGACATTTGCAAAAACTCATAAGCCATTCTCTCAATAATTTAACACCTGCAAATGCATACATTTGTGGCCAAGGATTAAACAGTCAAGATGAGAATATGTCTTGCTTTTTTTCCTTTTATTTTTTAAACAACTTGATCTGTTCAGTTTCACTACTCTTCAGTTTTATTTTTTTACATTAACTATTTTGCGACATCAATTTGTTCTCAGTACTTTTCTAAATCACAGAAGAAGCAATGACAATTCAACTATAATTTTTATTATTATTTAGAAGAAAAAACCCAGAAAAGAGCACTGAAACCATTATGAAGATGGATAATTTCTTCTGTTAAGTACAATAAATGGCAAAGACCTGTTTCCAGTAGTTAAAAACCATGTGGGAGAAGACTAGTAGCTGAGAATGCTTTATAACATCTCCTCTAGTAGGCAAGGCAGAGTGAAAAAAAACCCAAGACGAACCAACCATGAGCAAATAAAATTAGGTAGAGGGAACAGTGGTAGAATAAATGATGAAATATACAAGATCTAGTGTGAGCACCTGCTGCTTGGACATTTGACTGAAATTTTCACCTATTTAGAAAAACACATTTAAAAATGCTATTACTGAAAATACAGGTTATTTGGTTAAATGGAATATTCCATTAATTACCTTACAAAGTCATAAATGTATAGATTAAGTTTACAGTTTTAAAAAAACTCACCACCTTTTATAGTGTGTATATTTGTAAACAAGCTTGAATAAAGGTATGGAGTTTTCTTCTTTTTTGTTTGTTTTTACTTGCACTTGGAACATAAGAATTGGATTAGACTCCCCATCTCAACATCTCATCTATAAGAAGCACATGCCTATGAGAATGTAAGAAATCTTGACAGATACAACACAATGAGATCAAAATATATATTTTTGAGATATGTTTTAATATTTTCTTTGGAAAGCAGAAGACAGAACTCCTATCCTGAATACTCCTGAAAATTGGAAGATACACTTTGATGAAATTTTTGCACCTGGGAAGAACCCAAAGCAACAGCACAGGCTGGGGACCAATCAGCCAGAAAGCAGCTTTGCAGACAAGGACCTGGGGATCCTGATAGTCAATAGGTTGAGCCAGAAACATGCCCTTGAAGGCCAGCACCCTCCTGGGCTGTGTAAGGAAGACTGCTGCCACAAGTTGCTTGAGGGAGGTGGCCCTGACCCTCTGTTGGTTCTGGCAAAGTCATACCTGGAGCGCTGGCTCTAGCTCTGGGCTCCCCAGTAACAGCATGACATGGATGCACTGGAGCAGATCCCACACAAGGCCAAAAGGATGATTAAGGCTTGGGCCATCTGACATAGGGAAAAGCTGAGAGTGCTGTGACTGCTCAGCCTGGAGAAGAGGATCCTCAGGGGAGATCCTGTCAATGTGTATAACTATCAAACAGGAAGGTTTGAAAATTGAGTCAGACTCTTCTCAGTGATACCCAGTGAAAGGAATAGATGCAATAGGCATGAATTGAAAGACAGGAAATTCCACTTTAATACATTGTGATGGTGGTAAAACAGTGTGTCTTGGGTTGTAAAATATAACCCAAATGTGTATTCTATTTTCATCTGTTGAACCCAGCTAGGAGATACTGTTATTGTAACTCTAGTGGAGGAGAGTGCAGATGCCTTCTGTTAATGAGACAACTGATAACACCAGATAAGGCAGTGCCTGCTCAACTCTTCCATCACCCATCCTCCCTCCTGTTACTGGGACAACTGGTAACGCCAGATAAGGCAGTGCCTCCCCAACTCTTCCAACACCCATCCCTCCTCCAAGGGACATCACCCGTGAATGGGCCATTTAAGGCCTCTCACATGACTGATAACACTACATCATTCTATTGTGAGAGGCTCCACCCC
>VZTR01018486.1:59847-78582 GCA_013400775.1 Chaetops frenatus | reverse complement strand
TGTTTTGTTGTTTTGTTTTGTTTTTTTGTTTTTTTGTTTTCTTTCACTAAATAATAAGAACACAGGGATGATGCAACAATTCTCTAAGGAGTTCTTAGGAAATTATCTCATATTGATGAAAAGAGAAAGAATCCCAACTGCAATTTCTATAAATGCTGTAATAGGTTGACATCTACTTAGCACAGTTGAGTTTACTGAATCATAGGAGCTCTTCAAAAAAAAATTTTGTATTGGTCTCAGTCAGTGTAGTCACAGTTTAACCTCCTAGGCAGGTAAACAACACATAGCCATTCACTCACTCCCTTACAGAAGGATGAGGAAAAGATTTATAAGGGTAAGAGTGCAAAAACATGGGTTGAGATAGAGATGGTTTAATAGAGAATGACACAGCTGTACATACCAGCAAAACAAAAAGAGGAATAAATTCAGTACTGCTCTCAGAAGGCATGTGTGCAGATATCTCCAGGAAAGCAGGTTTTCATCATCTGTATCAGCTATTTGGGAAGATAAAGGCTGTATCTTCTAATGATAATCCCTTCCTCCTTTTTCTCCCAGCTTTTATTGTTAAATACAACATCATATGTGTGGAACACCCCTTTGGTCAGTTGGGGTTGGCAGTTCCAGCTCTGTCCCCTGCCTAAATTCTTACACAGACAGCATGAAAAGAAGCACAAAAGGTCTTGATGCTGTGCAAGCACTGCTCAGCAACAGCTAAAACGTGGTATCATCAACACTGTTTTCAGCACAAATCTGAAACATAGTCCTGTAAGCTACTAAGCTACTATGAAGAAAAGTAACTCTATCCCATCAAAATTAGGACAGCCAGTTACAATACTTATATGCATCAGATAGTATTAATAGATGAATCTTGTTTTGTCTTGCCATCCTGCTTCCACTGGCAGGGAAAGAGTGAATACTCAGATACAGACAGAAGTGTATTTATTAAATGCTGCAGTCATTCAAAGACAAACAGATGGCTGCTATTCAAACAGGGAAAAGCAGTGATTATACACATCTGTACAATACCAATAAACTCTAATATATCCGGAAGCAATTAACTGCTTTTTTTAGAGTAAAGCAAAGAGTTACTCAGAACAGCTTTCATTTCATTATTTGGTCAATTTTACATAGGAGTTCTAACTATGCAAAAATGGTTTTCATAATAGCGAACACAGTAGGCTTCAATGATTGCTTACTGTGAGTTGGAAAATGCTCACATGGAAGAATATTATAATTTCTTTCTGTCACAACACCCCCATTTCTCTGATTTGCTGTTAATAGGAATCTGAGTCAAGATCTCTTTGTACAATAATTGCCTCATTCTCTCTTAGCCCTTCACTGGACTGACATGCCAAAAATATTAGGTCCAAATTACATGTCGTGTGTCAAGCTGGAAATATAAATAGGAGAAAACTGAAAGCTCTTGCCTCAAGACTTATGCTCTCTTGTGAGTTTTAATGCACTGGCATCTATGACTGCTACTGAACTTGTGTTTCACAGTTCATAGTACTGAAACAAAAGTTCAGCCATCTGGACAGTTATGTTAATGGGTTATATTATCCTACTACATTCTTGTGCAGCTTTTCCAAACAGCCTTTAAAAAACAAAATCCTTTCTCTAGAACTAACATTCATAGGCAATGGATTGTTGTTTAAGTAAATTATTACACTTTGCCTAGCTAACCTCATTTGTGTTAGTATACAACTGACTTTTACTATCCAACCCAGCAATATATTATCAATTCCCAGATTTTGGCTTATATCCAAAAAGCATGCCTAAACAGTGGACTCCAGCTGCCCACTGTCTTAAACAGTAGGTTTGTGACTTGGGTCTATTTTGGAACATCCAAGTTGATATGTCCAGAGAAATTTTGTTTTACAATGGACTAACTTTAATAATAGAGATGTAAGGTAGTCTGTCTTAACTGGCCTTAATGCTTGAAACAAGTTATTTGTTCATTCTTTATATTATTTTTTTTTTAATCAGTGACATAGTCATGGAAATCAAGGTCAACAGAGAATATCAAGTTATTCAATTTGACTTTATGAATATAATGCACTTTATATTTCAAGCAGGTATTTCGTACCTTTCCAGGTATTGGATATCTTGTACTTGTATAGGAAGACCAAATTTCTTTTGCCTGGGCATAAGACCAAAGCTTTTGTTTAGAAGCACCACAAGACTGTGTTCGCACAGACCTCTGATAACATGCTGATTATGAGGAATTTCCATCTTCTCTAAAGCAGTGACAAAGCTTCAAGAACAGATGTGACTTCCATCCCATTACGTATAAGTGAAGACAAAGCAGTGTGTCTGTGTTTAATCTTTCAGGGGTAGCAAAAATTCCTGATTCTCTAGTAAGTCACTTATATTTTTCTGGTCTAAATCAGAAACTAATCAAAATTATTTGATTTGTTCTGAAATATTGATTGATCTTTTCTTAATTTGTTACTTTGTTTATATTTAATAAATATATAAACTCCAAATCTCTTTAAAATTTTCTAGATAAATATTTTCCAAACTGAAACCAGGCATAATTAAACCCAGCAAATGATTTCTCAGAGACTCCATGACAGCAGGACATCTTCTTATTCTAACAAGGTTAGTGGGTATTTGCCAGCAAGTTAATTTTTTGTCTCATCTAACAAACATACTGTGAATTCCACCTAATTTACACTTTTAAAACTATATAATTGTGAATCCTTTGATCTGTAGATATCCAGATATCCTGTCTCCACTGTTGTTTCCATCAACCAGCAGATGTAATCCTATGGAAAATAAAATTATTAACATCAAAACATCCTAAAGTCTTTAAATTAGTATTTCATAATAATAATACAAACATACTTGATTAAATTAACATTCTTTATTTTTTTACGGCAAAATTGTTTATATGTCCAGATTAAGGATTCTATTATTGTATTATTTAACTGAACTATGTCTATTTATGTTAATATATAAAGAAAAAATATTTTGTGATGAAAAAAAGGAAAGTTGGAAGAAATATCTCATAGACCAAATGCATTCATTGAGATATATCAGTTCCAACTGCATTATTTTTTGATAGGAAATGAGAGGGAGATGAAAAGGTAGAACTGAAAATCAAATTTTAAGAGTTTATTGAGTTCTGAAAGAAAAACATATTTTAAAATCTGAAACAAACCCTACTAATAAAAAAAAAACAAAACAAAACAAAACAAAACAAAAAAAAACCCCTGCTATCAAACTACAAAAGAAAAAAACCAACCAAACAAACAAAAACAAACAAACAAAAAAAACCTCAAAAGAACAACAAGAACCACAGGAAAACAAAAATATATAAAACAACAAAAAAACCACACCAACTCTTAATCCCACATATTGCAAATAAGAAGGAATTTACTGTAACAGGTATTCCTGAAAGGACAAGTATATAGAAAGAAATTGNAAACAAACAAAAAAAACCTCAAAAGAACAACAAGAACCACAGGAAAACAAAAATATATAAAACAACAAAAAAACCACACCAACTCTTAATCCCACATATTGCAAATAAGAAGGAATTTACTGTAACAGGTATTCCTGAAAGGACAAGTATATAGAAAGAAATTGAAGCTTTGAGGGTAAAACTAAGGGACCTTACAGTAATTTGGTCTGTACAGACAGTATTAAAAAAATAAGGAAGCAAAGAATTGCTGACAACATATGCATAACATTTTATACATAATAAAAATGCAGAGATGGTAAGATGCTAAAAAAGGATCAGAGTCCCTGCAAGAAAATGTACACAGGATGGACAGAGAGAGAAATTTCTTCAACATAAGGCATGCTGTGCCTGATCAGTGCAACGGCTTCTCCGTAGGAAATTCCCCTTCACTTCCAGCAGAGAAAACTCTGCCTTTTGATTTGCCCCTCATCATATTATACAGAATGTATGTAAATATTTACCCACATAACTCATACTGTCAAGATTGCAGGCACATATAGAGATGCCTGGGGCACAAACAAGCTTTCCAGAGGTGTCAGATGTAATCCATGTAATGCTGCAATCAATTCTGAAGCAATATTCATTTACAGGAAGCCAATCTTTCAACAGTAAGAAGATCACAATTACTTTGAATAATAAGTGTGTAGGGACACATCAACTTTCCCACACTTAGTACCCTTGTGTTTCCTTACCATACTATTATTTCAATGAAGAAACAACATGGAGGACAATATGAAATGGGAACACAATAAAGAGCTTTGATTGTTTGGGAATCTGTAGATTTGCAATCACAAATACATTAAGAACCATCAACATGGTTGGGCAAACTGGAAATTCAGTCAGTATCTATTTATCAAGATACCTGTTCTCTTGTTCAAGGAAGATGCAAACTCTTCCTGCCCTTTATAGAATTGTCATAGGATTCACATAAGAAATAACCCTGGAAAAGGTGCTACTTATGAGAGTTGCATAGAACTTAACTTTTGGTTCATTCTCTGGTTCTTATCTGTATATTTTTCCAAGTGGATTTTTTCCAAGATAACAATATTCAGCAATAACAATCTCCAGTATAACAAGACTAAGTCTAAACTCAGAGTGTAAACTGATGGATTGCCCTGGGGATAGGAACAGGGTCCTGGCACTTTTTTATTTAGTATTATAGATACTGTCAAGGAGAATAACTCCACTTCTGATTCTCCCCAGCAACTAAATTACTATGTACATGTGCATGCTTATGAATCTGCTTGGGTTTATAGACTGTTGAGAGGAATGTATTCCCTTCAGATCCTGTGTACTCCAAGATTCAACACAAAATAATGATGTAGCCTCATTAAACTATCTGCCATTAACCTATAGGATATAAACTATCAACATCAGTTATATTTTGGCATATTTCAAATTGCAATCATAGTTGAGGGAAACTTATGCACAATTTTATAGATATTTATACCTTGCACACCAGTCTTACAAGTTATAGCTATTGAACAGGGGAGAGAGCCCATAGTTTATGGGTTTCCTGTAAGGCTAGAAAATACAACAAATAAAGACTCATATTTCAGTTTTAACTAAACAAGGTCTTACTTTTATGTCTGCCCAACAAATCAAAAATAATTCAGGAAACTCACCACCTAAGGAAATAAAATGATAAAGTCGGTTTATTTCTGGCCAACTGAAAAACATGCAATCCTAATAACCATATTATCTAATATTACCACAGCACATTAAGTCATAGCTAGGTCAAAAAACAATTGTCTTGGCCAGAGATCAAACAAAAATATGCATGTTTTGGGGTCAGTGAAGTTGCAGACATATCAGCTTTCTTGAGCTCAGGGAAATCCTGCCTTTCTGTTAAAATTCTCAGTAGTTCAGTCCAAACCTCCACTCTAATTTTGTTATATATAACTGTAACTAGCAATTCCTTCTTATTGACTTTGAATACTGTAGGCAGGTTTTTTTAACAGGTATTGTACATTCAGCTATGTTTCAAAAGTAAGTTTACAAAAAGTGAAGGAAAAAGTATTTGAAAATATAACTGAAAGGAAAATAAATCTTTTTACCTGCTGTCACCTTCCCCAAAGTTTTCATGTCAACATGAGACCATTTTGCCTAGCACTTGTTATGAGTTTGAACTTCTTCATTTTGGATGTCTCAAAAATTTACTGTGTCCACCTTTTGGCATCCTAGATTCATATCTGAATGGAAATCTGGTCGAGTTTTCTGCAGCACCTCTTGCACCTCTTCAACCTGAAGGCCCTGGAGTCCTTTGTTTTCAAAGCAAAATGGTAGCTCAGGTCTTTACTAATTTCAGATGTGGTATCATAATCTTAACTTATGGAAAAGCTTATGGAATAGTAGCAGGTTAGAATAGCAATAAGTTAGAGAAGCAGATTTAAAAAAAAATTAACAAGATTCTCATCAGATATATATGTTTCAAAGAAAATGAAGATATTGAGTTTACTAAATTTTCCTGAATCTCTTAGACCCATCAGAAATTCAAAATTTAAGAGACTGATAAAAAGAAAAGAACCTGAACACAATGCCTTTGAAAAAAAATCAACTCCTTGCATAAATATTTCTGGAAGACATTTTTTAACATCAGACAGAATTACATTTACAATAGATATTAGTGAAAATAAAAAGAACAAAAGTCTCATGTTTTGTTCCTTCCTAATAATACTCATTCTTGTTTATAACAGAAAAGATGCAGCTTGTAGTGACGGTGGCATTAGATTATTTTTCCTTTATTTTCCCTCTCTATTTCCCTATCTTTCTTTTCCATTTGCTGTAACTTAAATGATTTGGTTTATATTTCAATGCTGTTACGATTCTCCTAGATGAGTATCTCATCATTGATGGTAATTGATGTTGGCTGCCAAGGAAATGCTAATTTGGTAGCAGTCAGTGTCAATCAGTGCTCATCAGTTATATTCACAGGAAATATGTGGTGGTCACTGTGAAGACTCGAACAAGTAATCAAACCTACTGACAGAAGAGGATACTCTTAAAATACAATTGTGCGTGTAGGTTCCTGGTCTTTTTTCCCTGACATGCTCATTTAAGCTTTAGAAATTGGAGTGATATGTGGCAAAATATCTTAAACTCAGCATGAAAATTTCCTTGTCTCTCATGTGCAAAAGGCAAGCAAACATCTACTTTTGAATTTTAAGAAATTCAGTGTTTAAAAGTATAGTCTTCCACAGTGGGATTTTATAGTCAAATGCTTAATTACTAAAAAAATCACCCCTTTCCTCTAACATTGGCATTACTAGTACTACAAGCATTCTAAATATCTGTACCTGTAGGATTTCTCCAACAGAAAAAAAATATTTTTAAGACAATAATAAATGTTATATTGGAAAGATTGAAACACCACAAAAATCTGCATGAATCCACCAAGCAATAATTCTGTGGTTTTACTCACTCCAAACTGGACTAACTGGAGTTACTTCTTATTTGATAAAACACTGCTAGCCACCATAAAGACTAAAAATTTTCATTAAGAATATGTAGTTCTTCATAATTCTGCATGACCTTCAGACAATGTGATGAATGTTCATCTCATTTCAAAATGCCTACTAGCTTCTTCAATCACCTGAGGTAAGTTAAGAGGAAAATCTGAAATATTATCATGTACAATGGGGCTTATTTCTATCACACTGACAGTGTAAACTATTCCAAATACATTTAAATTGCATTGAGAGCTATCAGTAGAGCAAAAGAGGTCTTGGGGTTTGTGTGAATGCTTTTCACAATTATCCTTGCAAATTTTAACTAAATTTTCTTGCACATTCATTTAAAGGTCTCTTCCTCTTTTATTTGAATTGGAGGTCGTTCCTACAAGGAACAAATCCCATAGCCATTACTGAACGGCATCTTGTTTTATTAAGACTAGGGAAGAGAATGCCAAGAAGGTTTTAATTGTGGTTTTCGGCTACCTGATGTGTGATTACAAGAAAATAGTCAAAGTGTTCTTGGAGGAGCACATCAAAACCCATGCTGTGCAACCTCCACCCTTGGAGTTATTCCTACTTTGGCTGAATGAAGGTCGATCTTACTATGTTGGTCCTTGACTCAAGCAACAGATTGGACTGAATTATCTCTCCCTTAAATACCAAGACAATAACTTTAAATATCTATCCTAGAGATCTGAGAAAACACTTCTATTTAAAGGATATATTTTTAGCAGTTTTTAAAGATTGTTTGGCCTTGGTGTTGGTTTGGGGGTTTTGGGGTGACAGGGTGTCCTTTCATTTTTACCTTTACTTGTATTATGAAAACTTTGGCTGAGTTTCAGCAGAATTTTCATTTCAGATATGAATACATCCAAAATGGAAAACAGAAGAAGACATTGAGACCGTGTATACGCTTGTAAACAAAAGAGAGGGAACAAATCTTTCTGAGGCTAAGAGAAGATTGCCTTGCTGGTGTGGTCTTTGTTTTGTTTTCTCTTGCAGCCTAAACACTTTTGTGTCTCTAAATTATGAACTTTACACTCTACTTTGCAAGATGGAAGCAGAGAGATGTGGGTTCTGTTGAAGTAATAGTCAAGATACAAGCAACTGGAGCAGTCTTGGCTATTTTACTATTTGGAAGCAGTCTGTAGAATGACTGTTGTAGGTTGAAAAAAAAATTGTTTTACTTGCAAGGATCTTGACAGCTTGCTGCAGGTATGAGAGAACTAATTATCTGGCTAGTTTTAAATGGGCACTCTGTTTAGCCACGTAAGAAGCTGAGTGCCCCTCTGTGATTCACATTTAAGAAAGGAGAAGCCCGAGAAGCTCTCTCTTGCTTCCGGCTTCTGAAGAGGTAACAGCAGAGCCCACATAGCCCAGTGGGGCTGGCCAGGCCCGGGCCCAGGCTGGGGCCAGGTCCCCATGGTCGGGCCCTGCCTGCTCTGCAAGGCCAGACCAGACTGGGCTGGGCTGGGCCCACTCTACCGGGCCGGATGCAGCTGAGACCCTGCCACAGCTGAATCCTGACTGATGAGATCCTGCTGTAGCTAAATCCTGGCCTGGCTGCTGAGATCCCAACTGTTCCTGCCTCCCCTGCCTCTCCGGGAAAAGCCTGCAGCAACTTTGGCCACTGCCCAGCAGAGATCATATGACCAACAGAGTCCGGCAGAGATCACAACTCTCTCAGTGCACAGATGAAACTTACAGACATCAATCCTCTCTCGCGTAAGAGGAAGGGAAAGACTGTGGACATGTGAAAAAACCAATACCAAGAAACCAAGGTCAGTGAAGAAGAGATGAAACTCAGAGGGAGGAGAAGGAGGAGTTGCTTTAAGCTGAACTTCTTCTGTAAGGCCATGGTAATGGACTATGATATTAGACTATTCCTTGTAACTCATATATGCGATTAGGGGGATGCAGCGTCCCAACTGCATCCTGAGCAAAGGCACCCATGCTGAAGAAAGCAGATGTTAAAGTAACTGTGGTAATGGGGAACCAGACCGCAGAGATGGGAGAGATGAGAACCCTTACCCCAGGAATAGATAGAGGAAAATTTTTGCTCCCAAAAATAGAAGAGAACCCTTGCTCCAGGAATAGGAAAAACCTTACTTCTAGAGATCTCAAGAGAAAAGAGAAGATCCTTTGCTTTTCTACCAGAACAGCTCATCATTGAAATAGTTACCACATGATACAGAGATGAGCCCTCGAAAACAGTTGCAGGAAGAACTGTATGTCTAGGGAAGGGACTTTCACACTGCAAACCGATTTCCTTTTCTGGGCAGCTGACTTGCTGTGATACTGGAGCCACAAGAGAACAGTGTTCTTGTGAGAAAGTCTCCATGGCATGGCAGGAGAAATTCCTCTCCCTAAATGAACTGATGAAAGCCTATTTCAAAGGTGATAATCTGACTGAAAGTCTCAAGTTTTGTCTGTTTACATTGTTGGTAAGAAAGAGAAAATGAAGTGGCGGGGAGGAGAAGTGTCTGAAGGTTTATTCTGGTTCTTATTATTTTCCTTTTAGTTCTGTTAATAAAACTGTTTTTATACCTTTAAGGTTTTGAGCCTGCTTTACATTTCTCCTAATCCTTATCTCACAGCAGAAAATGAGTAAATAAGTTTAGTGGGTGCACTGGTGCTAGGCCAAAATTCTCAACCCACTACATTAAATTGGTGTCCCTTGTGAGGATTGCAAGATAAAACCACTACAGTGACCAATACCCATAAAGATTCCCACATCCCAACTCGGACATACTTATTTGTGTTTGTCCAAATAGAGGAAGGGAACACAATAATACTTAGATTGCAGCAGTATGAAGATCAGTTCCTTTCTCTGTTTTCCATGTCGGCATAGATCAAAATCACAAATCTTCTGAGCTCTAGTTTGCAAAGTCCAGAAGTTGAGTGAAACCATAAATGAGAGATTGGTAAATTTGCAATAATTTGGATAACATTTTGTGTTAATCGTCTTTCAGTACCCAAACATGATTAGTTGGACAAGAAAAGGGAGTTTTATTTATACAGCAATGAAGAGTCATCTATTTAGCTATTTGTGGAAGATTATGTAGTAGTTTCCTAGCTGCACACTTCAGAAGCATTTAAGTATCACTGGAGAACATCAGTGATAAAGTAAATATTCAGATTATTTATTTGTCATTGATTGCTACTTTATAATTGAAAGCTTCTTACTCCATCTTGGAGATAACCAAAAATATTTTTATTTCTAGACAGTAAGTAGGGTCTTCATCAAATTAAGAAGTATAGAGTTCTTTTTGCAGTTGAATCTAATGGAAGAATAATTAGGAAAAAACACATAGAGCTGGTTGGAAGGACCAGATATAAATTCAAAAATAGTAGTCCTTGGTATTTTTTAAACCCTCCAGAGTACAAGTAAATTTAGTAGGGATGAAATAATGCTGATTAAACTGTGTTTGCACAACAATAATTATATGTTTATATCATTTATATAACAAATAATAATAGTATATGCAAAGATGAATTATGGTTAATAGCATGCAGTTAATTTATATTACAGCATGATAATACTCTAGTATTTCATTCTGATTTATTCAGGTTTTAGAGAGGCTATTAGAATATCTTGAACAACTAAGAAAATACCGTAGTGACCTCTAACCTTCATGCAGGTTTTGTTTCTCGGTATCCTATATATTTCATGATATCTCTTCAAATTGTCCAGAGAAAGACAACCTCCTCAAGAATTTTCTATACTTATTTTGAAGAGCTTTTCCAAAATAGTACAGGGTGAATATTTTGTACTCGTTTCTTAAATTTTTTTCTTTTATTTTCTTCTTTTTTTTTTTTTTTTAGCTCAGTATCAGGTTCACCTATATCAGCTTTAATTTCACCTGAATTCTCTTTCTGAAAACAAGTCATGTTTAAGGCTTCCTGTGCTAAAGATTGTTCCTTGATATAGGTCATTCAAGAGCAGCAAAGTCTAACTCATGTCCAGCAATCAAGTCACCATAATGGGGAGGTTATGAGAAGTCAATCTGCCATCTCTTTGTAGCTTATAAAAACCCTACATTTACTTAATTCGTTCCAATCTACCTGTCAGGTACTAGGGGTTTCTATGGGTAAGGATGGCTCTAGGACATTGTCTTTGTTCCATCATTTAGTTTACTCCTGAAAGAAGAGTAGCCATACAACAATATAAAACATATTATTATATATAAAGGCATTTAGCAAAGACAGAGAAGTGTCCACAAGCTCAATGACTGCCAAATTTAGAGAGAAAGCTTCAGTCCAGACCAATAATTTTCTAAATTAAATAGGATTATTGTTTTCACATCATCAAACTATGACAAATCTGTTTTTTATTCTGCATTTTCCATTTTCATTTATCCACAAGTGCTAACTGTACTTAACAGTAATGAAAATCACATGGTATAGCCAAATGAATCAAAGTCCTTGGTAGAGAAAAGTTATGACTATGGTGTAGCAATTTGTTAGTTTTGAAAGGAATTGATTTTATGAGTTAGCATCAACATCACCAAGTATAGATCTATGAGGTCTTCTTTGTTTTCATCACTATACAGCTTGATAAAATCCATACTGAATCTCTCTGTCAGTGTCCAGACACCATGCTCTAGAAGTCAGAAGGAACATACTAGCCACATCTGAAATTAAACTAGTATGTTCTTTTTTGAAAATTCATTAGCATTCAAATGAAAATTCATTAATAAAAGTCGGGACAGTGACATCCTAAAAGGCAGCATATTTATGATGCAGAGACTTAGGAAAAAAATAACCGTAGATGCTTTAAAACAAGATTAGTTAAGACTATAAAATTGTTAAAAGTGCACATTCAGGTATTATCCATATTATCTTAAATGAAAAAAAAAGAGTACATCTTAGGTGATATAGAAATACATGTCAGTAACTTTCATAAGTGTCAGTGTGTGGGGATGTGGGTGTATGTGTGCTCATGTGGAGGTGTGCAGTTTATCACATATACTGTTCAGAATTTGTCCTAGACTCAACTCTTACCCAGAATGATACTATCATTTTAAGTTATCCTTTTGTTATTTAATCCCCACATTTAAAAGAGCCCTCCAGAGAAGAAGAGTTCAAAATTATTTCTTTTTTGTACATTGTTTGGCGGTTCTGCTACCACTATGATTGCCATCTGGCATATTTTCTGTGAGAGTATTTCACAGGCTACAACAGTTGTTTGTGGAAATGGATGGCATGAGGTTGTTCTTAGGTGGCATTAGTGAAAGGGGAAGAGGAGACAACGATGATTACTATAAACAGTACAGGTTGCCCTAAATCCATTGTAGGAATTAATTTCCTTAACTATTTTGATAATTTGGTGTTCAGTTTTAGTCCATACAAGTCTAAGGATTGAGCTGTGCATAAAAGAGAGTGTTGTGGGGAGGAATGAGGAAATGTCCTTTGTGTGTAAGAGGAGTATAATTACAAACTGACAATATAACATGAATCACCTGGAAAGACTGCGTTTGAAGGACTTCTTCCTGTCAAAGGTCAGGGATATCGTGGAATGGGATTTTTGTCACATTTTAGGTGCAGAATGCATGGAATATGTATTACATGTATATTCCTGTATGAGATCAATGACTGTAGCTTGGTTCACTTAATTAACCTATACAACACAGGGTATGATGCACAAGTCAGGAAGAACAAGTCCCAGACCATGTAATAGATGATGTTATGATATGTATTTGAAACACTGAAAATTTCTAATGGACGAGGAAAAAAAAAAAAAAAAAAAGGAACAACACAANAAAAAAAAAAAAGAGAAGAAAAAAAAAAAAAAAAAAAAGGCAAGCTGTCAATTTACAAATTATGAAAATCATATCAGTCAAATCAAGAAATTACTTTTAATTCAGCTTTCATTTTTTACAGAAAATAAAAAGAAAGAAAATAAATAAAGTAATACTTTTGGGGAAAATTCTAATAATAAGCTATTAAAGCTGTTCGATATACACTTCCTAGTAAATTCCCCTTCCATTGCTGTTATGCTCACTTTTGTATTTCCCCTTTGAGTCTAAGATTGAGTGTTTTAGTTTTGGGAAGAGTCACACCCAGCTGCCAATATTGCTAGTTCTCAACCAGCAGGGTGATTTTAATGACAGGGTTTCTTTTCCAGGAGTAATGTGATATTGATGATTTCCTCTTCCTTACTGAAGAGTCCACTTGGGGATATTTTTATATTTTCTAACATGCTTTGACAAATAAATAAAAAACTGAGGTTTGTGTTATTTTCCATAAGGTTTCAAGTGCAAGTTAGCATTAGCTATAACAGAGAGCTTTGTGTTTATCTTCAGATATTTGTACAGGGACATGCAACAGCCTTAGAGACTAAAGGTTCAGCTGACATCTCCATAGGTCTGAATGAAGCTGGCATCACAGCATTAAATTGCTACAGGCTGTTCATACAGCTGTTCAGACATATTTTACCATGTCACCATCTTCTGTTTCATTTATTGCCAAACAAAATTTTGTACCTGGAGCACCTAGATATAAATCAGGTTGAACACAAGGAATTTCCTAATAGTTATTTGGAACTTTATATTTGATACATACACAGGATGTTTGAAAAAAATATGCCTGTTACATCATCTTTCTGGTTTGAACAATAATTGAAAGAAGGAAAGAAAATGAAAGGTCTTACCTAAATTTAATATAGTATAGCTACAATATAACATAATCAAAAGTTTTAATTTATCAAAATTCAAAGCAGGGATTTCTGAGGGATCCTGTTATTTTTCTAATATAAAATAATTCAGCTTTTATATATCAACACTTGTATGATTTATTGAAATACAAATATGTTTACAGTTTTTAAAATAAGAAGAGTACTTATATTAATTTATGCCTACTGTACCTGCATATTCTCCTGTGAAATAAGCATGCAATTTATAGCCTTAAACTCAGAATCATCCATTTGGAGTTAGAATTTAATAACAACAGAACCAGCATTTGGATATTTTATCTGTATTTTGGTGGACAGTCATCTCAGTGAACCATTACCAGGTTAAGGGAGGTAGTGGTTTCAGTTCGCCTCCTCACACCGGCCATTAATTTAATGTAGCAGTTTGATCATTTTGGCCTAATATCAGTGCACCCACTAAACTTATTTACTCATTTTCTGTTGTGAGATAAGGATTAGGAGAAACGCAAAGCAGGCTTAAAACCTTAAAGGTATAAAGGTAGTTTTATTATCAGAACTAAAAGGAAAATAATAAGAACCAGAATAAACCTTCGAACCTCTTTTCCCCCCCACCTCATTCTTTCCCTTTACCAATTACTTTTTTTCATCAATAATAAAAAGAGACAAAACCTAGAGACTTTTAGTCAGTTTACCACCTTTTAAATAAGTTTTCATCAGTTCAGTTGGGAGAGGAGTCTCTCCTGTCATGCCATGAAGACTTTCTCACAAGAACACTGTTCTTTTGTGGTTTACATCACAGTGAATCAGCTGCCCGGAAAGGAAATCTGTTCGCAGTGTGAAAGTCCCTTCCCTGGACACACAGTTCTCCCCACAATTGTATTCGAGGGCTCACCTTTGTTTGTTGCGGTAACTATTTTAACAATGAGCTGTTCTGGTAGAAAAGTCAAGAGTTGAGGCCTTAGTTGATACTGGTGCGAGGTGCACCACAATTCCACCAAGATATGTTGGTGGAAGTTAAGTTAGAACACTGCATCCCCCCAATTGCATTCATGAGTTACAAGGAATAGTCTGATATATCTCAGTCCATTACCATGGCCTTACAAAAGAATTTCAGCATAATGCATCTCCTCCTTCTCCTCCCTCTGGGCTTCAGCCCCTTCTTCACTGACCTCAGAGTCTCCAAGTCAGTTTCTTCTGTATGGAGAGAGTTGTGATCTCTCCCAAGTTCCATTGTTCCATTGTGCTGAGATCACATGATCTCTGCTGGGCAGCGGCCGGAGTCGCTGCATTCTTTTCCCAAGGACGCAGGGAAGTGGGGGCTGCGGCACTCAGCAGCTAGGTTAGGATTTTAGCTGAGACAGAATCTCTGCTGCCAGGCCCAGCCCGGCCAGGTGAGCCTAGCCTGGCCCAGCCCTGCCTGGCCTCACAGAGCGGGCAGGGCCCAACCAAGCGGGCCTGGACCGGCCTGGGCCTGGCCGCCCCTGGGCCAGGCTGCAGAGGCTGTGCTGTTCCCTGTTCAAAAGCTGGAAGCAAGAGAGTGAATCTCGGACTTCTCCTTTCTGCAGTGCTAAATCACAGAGGTGTATCCAATTTTTTCAAGCTGTTACACAGAGTGTCTATCTTAGAACTAACTAGCTAATTGGCTCTCTAGGTATGAAGGAAGCTGTACTTGCAGGAAGCTATAAAAATCCTTGTAGGTAAAAAATTACTTTTTTTCAACCCATGACAAGGGATTAGTCCCTTTAATTCAGTTTCAGAATAAAGTCTATAATGAAAAGCATCAATGTGCTATATCTTATCTATGAATTAAGAAAATTTCTTATCAGTTTTGTTAGGTAACTCAGTTGTGCTAAGATTTTTCTGCTCATATCTGAGACATGGAACTTTTAAAATGATCACTTTTGACTTGAAAAATACCCAGTACTGTAATATTTAGATGGAACCATTCAAGCAGTAGTCAGGATTTCCTCTGTTTTCTTAGTTAAAACATAAAAGAGAAAAAATAGTCATGTCCTGGGTAAATAGATCATATAGATACTTCAAGATTCAAAACTGTATCTGACGCAAAAGGTCTATCAAACTCTTAACTAGGTAGTATTCTATTTTTTATGATATTGTATGGTATCTCAGTGGGAATGAAAAAAATTATTATGGTGTTTTATTATATCTGAATTATTTTCTTATCTAAAAAGCTTTATTTCAAGATTTTAATTTTTATTGTTTGTTCCCATACTGGATGCAGATGTTAAAAAACCCCTATACTTTAACTCCTCATTCCTACTGTGCTTGTTAAGTAATTAGTCATTTAAGTTCTGATAATGTGGCACAAAGCATGAACACCTTTTATACCTCTGGAATGTTTCATCACACAACTATTACACTTTAAAAGGAGTCAGAATATAGAGTGCATATCTATATGTCTCAAACATGAAATGTCAACTTGATTAGTTATGAAAGTAGGAATGTGTGTATAGATTTAACAGCAAGGAACACTTAGAGTTTAAAATGACTCAGTCACACATCTGTACTGTCAGATAGCTATCCTAAACTTAGATCTCTAATTAGAATATTTATACATTCTTTTGCTCTTAGTTGCAAAAAGATTCTTTCTGGTATAAGCCTAATATAAAAATATCATATAGAGTCCCTATTTTCCCACATATAAATTCTGGATAGGTACTTTCCTAGTTTGTGACTCAAAATGCACCAGAAAACTATGTAGATAAACATCTGACAGCTATTGGATAGCACATTATTTTCTGATTTTATTTTCCAGGATGAAGGACAACTCCCTGAGATGTTTATTAATAAGGAAACTAGACATTTTTCTGCCAGCAGCTGCACTAAATATTAAAAAGAACTCTAAAAGTTTTTATAGGACTTGTGGACCAACTGAGACCCAGTATATTGACATACACATAACTTAAAAGGTATTTGGAGTAACAAAGTCTCTCCTGTATCAATACAGGCACATTGGCATGGATGAGGACAGAGTGCTTGTAACCATGGTTATAGGACTGGAATCCAGCACTTGCTCTTGTTAAGCATTATATTGCTCATGATTGCCCAGCCCTCTGATTTGTCAAGATCTCTCTGCAGCGTATCTCTTCCTTCAAAAGCAACCCCTCTCAATTTAGTATCGTCAGGAAACTGAATTAGTATACCTTCAAGTACTGCATCCAAGACATTTATGAAGAGAATGAAGAGAACTAGACCCAAAATGGAGCCCTACAGGACCCTGGCAGTGACTGGTCACCAGCTTGATGTAGCAATTTACTATAGTCCTTTGTGCCTGACCTGTGAGCCAGTTGCTCACCCATCACATGATGTGCTTATTCAGCTCTGTGCTGGACATTTTGCTCAGAAGAAAGACTGTGAGAGAGAGACATTATCAAAATATTTACTGAAATCGAAAATAAATTAGATCAACTGGCTTTCCTTGGTCAGCTAAATGAGTAACCTTGTCATAAAGGAAATAAAGTTTTTCAAGCAGGACTTTCCCTCCAGTGTATCCCGTTGATATAATCCCAAAGTATTTGTGAGTGCTTGCAAAACCAATTAACCACTGAGAGTATCAATTATAGCTAGAGCAGATATAATGCCTTCAGTTTCAATAGAAAAGTGTCAGCAGGTGAGGTCTACAGGGCTAGAAATGAGATGAAGATGTACAGTAAGTCATTTAACTCTTTCTGTATGCATCCATCTAATGGGGTCACCTGCAGGAATTTTGATCCTACTTAACTCTTCTGATAGATCTAACATAGAGAGTTGTTTTGTTGTTTTTGTATTGTGTTTTTCTTTTTTTGAGGGGAGTTGTGTGGTTTTAGATTTTTTGTTTGTTTTTTTTTTTTTTGTTTTGGCTTGGTTTGGGTGTGGTTTTTTTTTGTTTGTTTGTTTTGTTTTGTTTTGTTTTGTTTTTGTTTGTTTGTTTGTTTGGGGGGTTTTTTGTCTTTTTTTTGTTTACTTTTTTTTTGTTTTGTTTTGTTTTCTTGGGGTTTGTTGGTTTATTTTTTCCCTTTTGTCTCTGCAGCTGCTTCTGGAATGAAATACTTCTAGAGCCATAATGCTACAGTAAGAACCAGCAACAAAGAGCACTGTTCGGTCATCAGGGCATCAATGATGTGTAATACATTTTTCAGGAGAATAGAGATAACCTCTGAAATGAGATCTGTCTATCTGAAACTCTCTATATTAATTTTTCTCCTTCATGAGAATTCCTCCTCGTAGTTCTCCAAGTCTTCTTTCAAATACAAAACACAGAAAAAGCAAAAAAAAACCCAGATTCAATTCTGTCAAGCATCTGAGAGAACACCTGAAATAACCCAATAGAGCTGTGAGACTTCAACTCATGTCCTACCTACCTTTCCCCACTTCTTAACTCTCCTCTTATTGTGCTTTAACCCAGCAGGCAGCTAAACATAGAGCTGCTCTCTCACTCGCTGCTCACAATGAAATGGGGGAAAGAATCAGGAAAAAAACCCTATAGAATTCATGACTTGACATAAAGGCAGTATAATTGGACACAAAAAGAAGGGAAAAATAATAATAATAAAACAACAAAACCATTGACAGTAGCAACAGTATTATTAGTGGTATTATTATTAGTAGTAGTATAATAACAAAATCAGTAAAAATAACAATAACAATAGAATTTGAATATACAGAAAAAACAATGCACATTACATCAGCTCCCCACCCAAGGGCTAATACCCAACTAGCTTTCTCCATAGTTTCTCCATAAGCATGATGCCATATGGTATGGAACATCCCTTTGGCCAGTATGGGTCAGCTGTCTCGGCTGTGTCTCCTTTCAGGTTTTTGTGCCTCCCAGCCTCCCTGCCTGTAGGGAGGGAGAAGCTGAGAAGTTCCATCAGAAGCTGATGAGTCCTTGAACACTGCTAAGCAACAACTATAATATCAGTGTGTTATCAACATTATCATCCTAAATTCAAAACACAGCACTGTACCAACTACTAATAAGAAAAGTAACTCTATCTCAGATGAAATCAGGACAGGGATACATTCCTGTAATTAACACATCCTGTTAATATCTTCAATGACCGAACTTGGCTGTGGGTTAGGAATTGAACCTAAAGAGTAGAAAGGTTAATAGTAATGTTATGTGGACAAATTTTTTTAAAAGAAAAAAGAAAATCTAAAAACAT
>VZTR01018486.1:44626-59827 GCA_013400775.1 Chaetops frenatus | reverse complement strand
AAAAAAAAAAAAAAAAAAAAAAAAAAGTTTATGCCAATAGACTTGGCAATGTAATAACAATTTTATAAAAGATAGATGTTAAAATACAGTGAAATCAGAACTGTTTCAATAATTGCTTTTCTAGTGTTTTCACAAGAAACTGCAGGCATTATTAAAAATATTATACTTGAATTCTTTTTTTTTTTTTGCTACTTTTCACCTGAAAGAAGATCTCTGAAATAAAAATAATTAAATGGAAGAAAGTAAAACCAATCCAAAACAACATACCCCTCCCCCAACAACAAGCACTCAAGCATATACTAAGAAATCAGCATAAGTCTTTAGGTAGATGTTTAAATGGAATGGATAATCTTGATTTGGAATTGAATTAAAGCCAGCAAGGTTACAAAACAGAAGAACATTTGGACAATGAAAAGTTTTACATAAAAACACTTTAAAACCAAACATTATATTTTAGTTGTGTTGGTTGTTTTAATGGTAAGCACTGATTTATAAATTTCAGAAAAATATCATAAAGAAGATGTCAGTATTTCAATAAACAGAATAAAACACAGCATACTAATATTGGTCCAGTACAAATTTTCTTTCCTAACTTTCTGATTAATTTTATTTAGTTCACAATTTCAGGAAGGTAAACCTGGGACAGAAAGATGAATAATAGGTACCTACTATGGTTTCCAAGTCTAGGTATCACATAAGGATCCCAGAGTTTGCAGATTACTAATCTAAATTAAAATTAAACAATCTTGTTAATCTTGCTCTGCTCATGCAGCTGACATTGTTGATCTAGGATCTAAAAATATGGAGATTTAAAATACTTTTTCTTCCATATTTCATTCCACTATCTCTGAGGTTTAAGAGTACTTGGAAAGAAATGCAGGAATTATGGTATCTGTGTGCCAGTTTAGGATTTTGCACAGGGAGTATTCTCTAAAGGCTGTTTACAATGTTAATCTGTACTAAGGAAGCACAGCAGATCTAAAGACCTTACTCTTTGTGCAAACAAAATCCTTTTCTCCCCTGGCTGCTGAGGAAGAAACATTGGAAATCAAGATATTCATCTGAATGTCTGTGTATGTGTGAAGCCTATAAATTTTTTTCTTCTCAAAGAAAAAAAATTTTTCCTTAGGAGAATTAGATGGCATACTTTAAATTTTGAGTAGAAAATAAGCAGATTAAAATTTCTTAGGTCAAAGTTAACCTACTCCAAGTGCTGTACAAACAAAACCATTTTACCAGCTAAGTGTCTCACTTAAGATTATACATATTTTTCTCTTTCTAAGAGTCTATACTTCATATATGATATCAATCTAAGGACATGATTAATTTTTCTGATTTGAAATGTCTCAGGTCCCTAAACCCAAGTTATTCATCCATGCTTCTCTTTCTGGTCAAAGGAAGCACCTTTAAGAATGAGTCACCTGATCAAATTTAGAGGTCAGTTTTAGGGTGTTGTAATTGCCTATTGCCTTTGGAGATGTCTATATATCTTTCCCAATTAGAGTCTACTTGGTTTATCTGTCTGTCTCTGATAGAGACACTTAGACTGTTACAAAGCTAGGCCTAAAAGAGTCCTGCCAGATTCTAGAAATTATTAGAAACTGATTTTTTCCTAGCAATTAGGAAAGACTGAGGTTTTCAACAGATCTTTTGTTTTCTTCATTTGTAAAAATTTTTACAGATCTTTTAAGTGGGTTAAACTGTGACTTATTTTTCCCTTACATAGCAGTTATGTTTAAAATATTACTCATATTTTAAAATCATAAAATACCTTGAGTTCTAATGTTTTCTCCAGTTTTCACTATAACAATGTAACAGAGGACAAGTTGTTTTTAACCTGTCATTTAATAAGAAGACTGCTATTTACTCATGGATTTTTTCTAAAGATAAATCCTATTATGAAAGAAATTACTCTGAAAAAATAAGTTACAATGTAACAGTGAATTTTGCTATGTATTGAAGGGCTTTAGTTCACAATTTTAGCATTCTATTCAGTGTGGGCAACCACTAGTCAAAGGACCTGAAGGCAACCGGGTTGCTTGTTGCTACATTTCAGTAGTACATGATTTCAAATATAGACTTATGCAGATGTATTTCAGTTACCATAATCTCCTACAGCAATCTGTCCACAGCAGGCAGAATTTCCCTACGGGCTGCTTTATTTCTATTTAGAATCATAGAATCACGGAAGGCACTTTTAAAGATCACTAGTTTCAACCTCTCTGCTATGGGCAGGGACACCTTCCATCAGAGCAGGAAGCTCAAGTCTCCATCCAACCTCACCCTGAACACTGCTGGGGATGGAGCATTGGCAGCTTCTCCAGGCACTTTCCAGGGAGTCATATCCCTTTTTTGGCCTTTTTTCCCTCTCTGCTTCAAACCCCACAGTGCAGCAGCCCTCCACAAGGGCCCTGTCAGCAAAGCCTGCACCCTACTCTAACACTGCTCACCCTGGCTGTACCTCTCCCTACTGCCCTGCCCTCAGCCTGTCCTCATAGGACCCTGCCCATCCATGCCAACACGCAGGAGGGTGCATTCACACCTGTGTACCTCCAGACCCTGCTGCCCATGGGTGGTACAGGCTCTGGAGCTTCAGCCATGCTCCTTGGGTTCTCTCCTTGTTCAGAGCTGGGACTGATGGCATGCAGCAGGAAAAGGCTACACCAGTGAGATAACACTGAGAGGTTTCACAAGCACCAGGTGAGGACAGGCAGCAAGCCAAAATATGGTAGGACTCCTGTGAGTCATGTTGCTGTGCAGTGACACTGAGTATCCCTTGATTTTCCTGGTGGAATTGAACTGTCACCAAAGAGATGCTGGAGAAAAAAAATCAACAAACAAAAGAAGATGGATGAGCCAGTCAGAATTATGGCCTGGCCTCCAGAAGAATGTGGGCTGAATTTTTACCACTCCTTCCACATCCACAGCCCCTTTTGGATGTCTTACTCCTGCTTTTGTTGCTTTGGAGGGAAAAAAAATGTTCTGAGAGAAGGTAATGCTGCTGAGAGTTCACTTCTGACCCCACAAGTGTTTAAATGGTCAAGATTTCCAGTTGCTGGAGCAGCAGATATTTCAGGGTCCCTGGTGTGTACTGGTGGGTTGAAAACTGTATTCTGCCCTCCCCCTGGTGCACACTGCTGCTGATAGACAGCTGTCCCGCAGCATGCTCCAAGCTAGGCTGGATTTGTGTCCCCAGGAAGATTTGTCATCTACCGTGCAGACTAAAGCATGCTCCAGAAGCACTCCCTGATGCTGCCCTGACTGAACACATGGACAAGGCAGTGGTTTTCCAGGGCAGGGGTAGCCTCTCCAGTGCCACTGTGTCCTCTTCATTGAGCCATCATTCCAACCCAGCACCTACTTGTGCTGCAGCCACTCCTGTTCACTGGGCATCCTGAGCCAGCATCATACTGGACTGGCCATAGGAGGCCACTTCCATTTCCCAGGGAGGTCACAGCCTGTGAATTGTGTACGCAGAACAACCTGCAATATTTTCTCTCCAAGAGGGCTGTCAGTGGCAGCAGTACTGCCTGGGTTCTGAGATTGTGGGGTAGGGTTCTGATTTATTGAGTTCATTAGCTACTGAAAAGCAAATTCTGATTACCATGTTTTATTACTCTACTCTCTAGATTCAAACTACTATATGAAATAACTTCACAAAATGCAATGGACATTTCTCCTACATGTGTACAAAAAATATTTCTTTTGTTTTACTGTTGCTTTTTCAAAGTGACTACAGAAAGTACATAGACAAACCTGGTCGAAATGAGAAACAGAACATAGGAATAGATAATAGTAATACAAGAAAATCAGAATTTTAAATTATTTGCATTCCAGTCTCACCCGGAAGCAAAACACACTTTAGTCCACAGAATCTTCTGCCTCTATGCAAGTGCAGAATTTGGTATTGTTATAACAATTAAAGTGCAGATCTACTCACATAATGAATGAAGTTTAGATTAGAATTCCATTTTCAAAAGCACATAGCTGTGTAATTTAGAGACAAGTTGCAACTAATATTCTATTTTTGTCTGAAAGGAAGTCCTATTTTTCACATCACAGTACAAAAATTGATTCTCTAATGGAGATGACTTATAAAGTAAATCATCCAGAAAAGACTCATCTCCTCAACTTCAAAATTAAGCAACAAAAGAAGTAAATAAACAGAAAAGGCTGCACAAATTTATTTTTCTTTGTATTTCCATTCTGATTATTTGGTAGATTCTAACCATCCTTTAAATTTGGAATTTGCACTAAATAAACAGCTACCACTGAAATGAAATTATTCCTATAGAAATGAAAAGTACAGCCAGCAGGGTTAGGAAAAGTAGGATCTACTTAATATTATTCATACCAATATTGCAATTGATCTTGCTTTTTACATTCCATGATTCCACTTTACTAAAGAAGACTATCATCTGAGAAGGCAGGTGGATGTTGATAAATGCATCTTTTCTACATTAAGATTGGGAAGTTTTTAAGAAAAATTAAGAACATTTGAAAGGTAGCTGGCAGAAGCACTCCTAAAATCAAAGTTTTATTGTGCCTGTTACTACCCTATTATACAGAACAAAATGCAGTGCTGTCCAAGAAGCTGGACACAAGAAATACCTCAAGTCCCTTGTAAAGAATCTGGGTTTTTAGCAATTCCATCTGAACAGTAGGTGATGACACAGAAGTATTTTTGCTGATTTCTCTTGGGAAGAGAATGCTTTTTCTACCCCTCATTTGTAAAAGTAATATTTGCTTGTTTGACATTCAAATACAATATCCTAGCTAATGTTTATAAATGGGGTTTGGATACATTTAAGTTGCATTTTTTTCTATATTTGTTTGTTTAATATATGATTACAATTTATGAAATAATCATATTGAAGAAAAATGCACTGTAAAAAATAATATATTATTATGCATAAAAGGAGGTATTTTTGCTGAGTTGCCAAATACTTATCTTTAGGTTGCCTCTAGATTATCTTCAGCAAGAATAAGAGCTTAGCAACACACTGCATTTTTGGTCTTTTTATTATTTTTACACTTAAGTTAAAAGAAAAATGGATTAATACATATCATGATATGGAGACTTCCAAAATAAAGCAAGAGGGGTGACCGTATAGCTAACTAAGCATACTTTGTTTAACAAAAAGAAAAGAAAAAAAAAAGGAAAAAGGAATCAGCATGACAATTTTATTTATTTGTTTCTATTCCTAGAGGGTGTCATGTGTGTTTGCTATGGAGATCATTGTTAAATTTGACTCTCTGCTTGACTAAGGAATGACATTTCTAAAAGTATAAGGCTTATTACTGAATCTGGTGAAGAGACAAGAATATTGATGTACAAAAACTATTTAAATTGAGATAACCTGTATCTGAAATTAAAGGATTAAAATGCAGGATGTTGTACTGCATGCACATTTTACCTCTATAAGACATATATCTCTTGATAGGGCTGTTCCTAATAGTTTTATTTAGTTGCTTATTTTTATGACTCAGTGTAAACACAAAAGATATTTCCAATGTGATTTGGGCTAAAAACAGTGCATCATTCTGGAACTCTTAGGCATGTAAACACAGGAGAAAAATTAGAGTATGAGCATGAAAAAAAAAATTCTGATACAGATTAACAAATATTTTTCTCTTCTGCCTTTTGGAAAGTAACCTTTTGAAGAAAGTTATTTAATATTCTGAAAATAAAGACTTTGCTGCCTCTTCTAGATTTATACAACCTGTCTTCCTGCTTCCATCACCATCATCTCCTTAGTGTTAAATAAAATAACTTATTTTGAAATGCATAAAAATTACCACATTTTGTTGAAGTCCATGTTGCAGTACTAGTACTTTAGAGTTTGTTCTAACAATGAGGTTGTTTTCACACACATAATTATATCTTAGCCCCTAAACCACTGCACATGGCTTCCGTTATTAGAAAGTTTTCTATAAATTAAATTAATGTTATAATTTAATTAAGTCTGTTTTTCTTTTTTTTTTTCCTAATTCTTCTTTTGTTATTTGGAAAGTTAATATTCAGTCCTGAAAAAAATTAAAAATAAGGAAGAGTAAGGCAAAGGGTGAGAAGGTCGGGGAGAGAGAAGTTAAAGTAGAGGGAGAAGAAAATTAGAGTAGGGAAGGCAACAGTATGGGAGGAGATCAAAGGAAGGAAGGAAAACAAAAGAAAAAAGTCAAAAGAGAAAAGAACTGCAAACAAATAAGAAATTTGAGCTCGGATGATGGATAAATTGAGTAGGAAGCTGTGAGATATTTTTCCAGGAAAGTAAGATTCTCAATGTGATAAGTGGAGTTCTTCAATCAGTAACAATGCCAGCTGCACTACTAAATATTCACTAAGAACAGACATTCTGAAGTGGGCAAGTCAGTTTGGAATGCTAAACAATCCTACAGCTGCTTTCTGCCTTTCTTTTGCATTAAAAATTGTACTTTTTGAGAGAAAATTTATATTTCATATGCCAGTGTTTTTCTATCATGAATGAAGTTATTTTTATTTTCTGTGGCAAGGTGAAGGGCTAAAAGTCTTTCAGTATGTTTCCTTTCTCTACTAAGAGAATCAGTTATGACTGGAAAGTATTGCTCTGCAGGCATTTTTTGTCAGATGCTGAGAGTTTCATTTTTATTTATATGATGTATTACTTTTTGCCCACTTCAAATGCTTCACCTGGCACCTAACACCAGCTCCAAGAGATATTTATCAAATTGGCAACTGGTGAAAAGAAGAGACTGGTTTTATTATCCTTGTCCTCTCTCTTGCTCAGACATCCCATAAGGCTCATGCAATATCCTAAATCTTGTGAAGATTTTTGGAGGCTTGAATAGTACTGGACACTTGAATATATTTCTGTCAACTGTTAATTATTTGCTGATATTTAGAAAATAATCAGTGACATTGATGTCACTTAACAAACCACCTAGGGACCTGATTCAGTCATCTAAACATAATTTCTCAGCTCCTCTGAGATGCCCTAAAACTCATTTTCCATAGAGACACAGATCTCCTATAAAAACTGTGTCTAATGTATCAGCCCCTTGCAAATATTCTGCAAAGACAGTATACTTCATAATAGTGGGCATTCTGCTTTGATGGGAATAACTACGAAAATATATTTTTACCAGTGGATCCTCTTTGTGTAAAACAGACATCCTTCCAATAAATTATGTTAGTGGAAAGTAAGGAATGCATCCTAAAATATGCATGCCTATATACATACAGAAGAATATGAATTTATATATGGTTAACAGGGCTTGTAGAAGAGATTTTCTCATTTGAGTAATGCTGCAAAAATAAAAGCCCTGTGTATTTTTATGGAAAAACAAGTACTGATGTCAGTAAGCCCCAGAAGTGTGATTTTACTAGCAGTTGCAGGAATAAAAGCATAGCTGTTTGCAACTCGTAAATGTGGGATGTACTTCAGTAAAATCAAATAAATGGATGGAAGTACAAAATTTTTCTTTTCAAGGAGGAGCAGTCATGAAGATGTAGCATAATAAATTGGAACTGAAATCTGTTAATTCAAATCCTGTTTTTTTCCAGCAATAATAATTAGAAAATATCTTTGCTGCTAATAAATTTTAGAATGCTCTGCCTTTTTAGTATCTTACACATGCAGAAAGCTTCCTAGGATCACCTCACTCAAAAACTGCCATCAAAATTCAAGATGTCAGCATCAGATTAGCACCCCCTAACCTGGTGCACAAATTGAAGTGTGCTGCTGTCTGTGCATTGCTACCCCAGCTCCAAACCATCCCTGTGACTGCATCAATGTGGGATTGAAGGACAGTACATTTGATTGCAGTTCAAGTTATGTGGATTTGATAAATGCCTATCTTTTTGGGAGAACTCTTTTTTAGGAGAGTCCACTGTATTGTCACTGCTGGTGACAATGTTGGTGTTCCTCATTTAGAAGTTATATAACTATTTCTGGAATACAGTTTTTTTATTGAAAGCACTAAATACTCCCCTTTTATTCATACAGTGTTCTTAACACGGTTTCAGTGCTTGGAATTCCTCTGGGGCTGATTTTACCTGTGAGGGAAGTCCTACTTTCACCATTGTCATTTTTCCTCATATTTTGATTGCTGCTTTAATAAGAGTAAAAAAGAAAAATAATAATAAAATTGTATTTTGACAGATATGTCAGAGAAAAGATATCTTCAATGATGCACCTTCAGACCTGAGACATTGTCAAGGTGACAAAAGAAAGCAAACAGCACCACAGGGTGCACTGTACCTGCTTTTTAGCTGAGCAATAAATTACAACATACAGCATTTGTCTATTATTTTGAATGGATTTAATTACAGTGGATAATCATAAAAATTAATATTTAGAGAGTTTCAGACAAACACATTGCCAGAACTTCTATATTGTTTTATATTTGCTGCATCATTTCTACAAGCATAGATACTAGAAATGCAGTATGTGAAAATGGTCATGGGAATTGCTGGATGTCTTTGGACAGAAGGCAGACACGATGCAGTGTGTACGTAGATCTAGTCAGACCTTTTGTAGAGACTAGATGGGTAAATTTGCTTGCATTTTCTTCTTAAACCTTTTTGCCTTTGTGTATTTAAGAGGACAAAATCAGTAAATGTATTTAACCATATATATTTTATTAGTTTTGGAAGGCTGCTGTGCTTCAGCCATTTCTACTGGAAAAGGGCTACTTTTGAACAAACAGAAAATGCAAACCAATAGAAGGAATTCTTTTAAGCAAAACAAGTTAAAATGGTGACCAAACATCCTGACACAGGTATTCCAGCATTTTGTTTCTTTGGGCCAGCTGTAGGTTAGTTCTAAGCACAGCAACGTTTAATGCATTCTGAAAAGGTGACCATGATGCCCCAAATCTTGTTCTGGATCCAAGGAACACACCATGCAGATGGAGCTGCAAATGAAAGAGTGTAAAGGGCTCTGCTGTGAACCCTGGTGCAGTGGGGTGCCCACAGCAGGTGCAGACCCCTCAGCCTGAGGCCTTGCTCATGGTTCTGAGGGTGCATCTTTCCCCCTCCCTCCCAACTGGCTAGAGCCTAGAACCCCATGGTGCACTCCCACACTGTGACAAGAAGTACTATTGTTTCCTCTCCCAAGGGCCTGGCAGTTCCCATTGGAACTATAAGTATGCCCATTCCACAAGACTCACCAGCCTCATTTTTTCTGTAATTCAACAAACAAATCCCATTCAAGCAGTGAGCACTCTTTCCCACAATTTTTGTGGCCCCTGGTTTGGCTACATATATTATATAATCCTGTAAAAGCAAAGAAAAATCAGGAAATGCTGAAGATTGTTAAACATGTTAGGAGAGAAACACAAGCTTTTTTTTATCCAGTACCAATGCAAAGAAGACCAGGGCTCTGACAACACAACAAGCCAGGTCAGTTTGCCGCACTCCTGGTGGATCTATCTAGTTTGATACCTCTGGCACTTAGCATTGTGCTGTAGCCTGCACATCCCACTGTGTTAACAAGATAGAAACCTGTTGGTGACTCTTCCTGATCCTTATTAGGGCAATAAAGGTGTCAGCTGATGTATGCTGTGGTTGAATGACCATCTGTTCAGGGGTAAACAAGTCACTTGAACACTGGAATAAACATCGAGAAGCTTCTCTGTGTTATGTCTTCTGCAGTAAACCCTGCCATAAAAAATGCAGTCACCATTTCAGGCACTTCAAGATAACAGGCTGGCAACAGCTTTAGGTATCCTGAATTTACCTGCATAGAATCACATCCTGAAGCAACTGAGTGTTCTGTAAGAGAAATGCTGTTGATTTCGCTGGACAAACTCCCTCACAGATGGCACATATTTAGCTACATTTATGCAGTTGATTGCCCCAGGATAGATTTTGTGCCAGCACTCTTGCTCCCTGAGGATGTGTTTTTATTTTAGTGTTTTTATTTTGCTGAGTAGCTCTTGGAAACTGGTGTTATTTCCTCTCCAACCAAAAGCTTGGAGAACTGACTAGACTCCATGGTGTTCCTTGGACATGGTAAAATACAAGGGCTGTAAAAAATTGCTCTGAGTTATTATGACAATATTTTTTTATACATTTGAAATAAAAAGAAGGCAACTTTCCTGTTTTTATAAAACTCTGTGGTTTCACATTTTTTTTCTCTGTGAAATATTAAAAGCCCCCAAAATTTTATTGTGCTTTCACAGATGTATGTTAAATAATTATTGTTAATAAAAAAGAATCCATTTAGGTAGAAGATAATCAATTGCATTTAATTCTGTTCTTTTATATAATGTGAAGGACATTCCACAGAAGAAAATAATTTCAAATTTAGCAATCATAATGTTCCATTCCATTTTGAAAGGGAACACACTGACATTGAAATGCTCCACTTAAAGAAATTATCAAAACAGTAATTTATCCTAAGACATATTTG
This sequence comes from Chaetops frenatus, assembly GCA_013400775.1. Lineage (NCBI taxonomy): Eukaryota > Metazoa > Chordata > Aves > Passeriformes > Picathartidae > Chaetops > Chaetops frenatus. Next base: position 49,436 of record VZTR01018486.1, on the reverse strand, counting down.
GCATAAATCACTGTTTTCAAACCCCTTTGTAATGTTTCTAGGCTTTCATTTTAGTCACAGGCTACTTATTTTAAATGTAAAATTTATTTTTAATATGAGTATGCTGGACACACTCTTGTCCACCTAGATAAAGATTTTCTGTTCTCTTAGACTTCGTTTTCTCTTAGTACTTTCTCTTGCCTGACAGGGACAAACCTCTGCATTTAATCTGGACTCAGATGGAATATTTAATATGCATGAAAGTATAAAATTCCTGGGATTCATGATACGGCAGAATTATGGTTTGACTGTCCATATTCCCACATCATCCTCTCTCCCTCCTTCCTAAGCTTGTTGTTAACTCTGAAACTCATGGGCCTCCTCCCGCAAATGAAGGCTGTTTCCAGGAAACACAATGGGACAACCACTACCTTGAGCAACCAGTACCATAAATGATTACTGCAATAAGCCTTTTTCAAGTATACACATTTAGAACATGTCAATTCTTAGTTTTCTATTAAGGTATCTTTTTTAAGGGGGGGTGGAAGGGGGCAGATGGGTGGGCAGGAAGTAGAAAAAAAATCCCTTTTCCTTTTTATAGGAAAGTATTCTATAGAAGAAATCATGACCTATTAATAAATTATTGCTGTAAAGACAGGAAATTAGTCACAGTCTTTCTAGAAACTGATTGCTGTTACACTTTGTTACACTTAGTTTCTATAGTTTTTCTCGCTTCTTTCCCACCTGAACACATTGCCATACTCTAAGAAATGACAATGCATGTTGTTTTGAGGGTTAGAACTTGTTTTCTCTGTATTATTCCTTTCCTTTCCCAGGTCCTGTTCCAGCTGCACCGTCTTTTCACCTCACAATATAAATTCATGAATGAAGTCCTCACAAATTCCTCTAGATCCTTAAGGCTGCTGCATCTTGAAAGTCAGAAGGAAGCTGCAGCTTGAAGCAGCCAGTGGTGACAGACAGTGGTTTTTTCAGCTGCAAGCAGTACAATCTGCAGTTTCACTTTTTGTTGTCACTGCTTCCTTTGTCTCCCTGAACAACTCATTTTTTTCCTTTCACCAAGACTTCTCACCATTTTTCTTTTAATAACCTGGTTAATGACAGCCTGTAGATATCAGAAGGGCAGGACAAGAGAGAGAAAATGACATGGTAAGTCTGAAATATTTATTTTCACATTAACAAAGATAACAATTACAATCTTACTGATTATGCATTTTCATAAACATTCTGGTTTAGATATCCCTCTCTTTTCTTTGCTACTTCTCTTGCCTTCTGTACATCATTTCGAGATGCTAGGGTATTACATACTGTAACATCTGTCTTTGCAGGTAAAATTAAAATACATCTGCTCACCTTTTACTTCTGAAATGGTATGTAGAGAAAGAAGGGGGAAAAGGCAATGGTCTTTTACATCAGTTGCATTTTGTCCTGCTTTATTTTCCCCTCTGCTTTCAAAAGCCTAGAGACTGAGGTGCATCACCTGGATTATCCTACTCGGCGCTGCACTGGTGCAACCTCAATCTCAATATTGTGTGCAGTTTTAGGCACCACAATATTAGAAAGATATTAAGCTGTTAGAGAGCACCCAAAGGAGGGCCACAAGAAAGGTGAAGGGTCTGGAAGGAAAGACTTATGAGGAGCAGCTCAGGTCACTTGGTGTCTTCAGCCTGGAGGAGAGTAACGGGAGACCTCACCAGTCCACAGCTTCCTCGTGAGGGGAAGAGGAGGGGCAGGTACANTAATTCTGTTCTTTTATATAATGTGAAGGACATTCCACAGAAGAAAATAATTTCAAATTGAGCAATCATAATGTTCCATTCCATTTTGAAAGGGAACACACTGACATTGAAATGCTCCACTTAAAGAAATTATCAAAACAGTAATTTATCCTAAGACATATTTGGCATAAATCACTGTTTTCAAACCCCTTTGTAATGTTTCTAGGCTTTCATTTTAGTCACAGGCTACTTATTTTAAATGTAAAATTTATCTTTAATATGAGTATGCTGGACACACTCTTGTCCACCTAGATAAAGATTTTCTGTTCTCTTAGACTTCGTTTTCTCTTAGTACTTTCTCTTGCCTGACAGGGACAAACCTCTGCATTTAATCTGGACTCAGATGGAATATTTAATATGCATGAAAGTATAAAATTCCTGGGATTCATGATACGGCAGAATTATGGTTTGACTGTCCATATTCCCACATCATCCTCTCTCCCTCCTTCCTAAGCTTGTTGTTAACTCTGAAACTCATGGGCCTCCTCCCGCAAATGAAGGCTGTTTCCAGGAAACACAATGGGACAACCACTACCTTGAGCAACCAGTACCATAAATGATTACTGCAATAAGCCTTTTTCAAGTATACACATTTAGAACATGTCAATTCTTAGTTTTCTATTAAGGTATCTTTTTTAAGGGGGGGTGGAAGGGGGCAGATGGGTGGGCAGGAAGTAGAAAAAAAATCCCTTTTCCTTTTTATAGGAAAGTATTCTATAGAAGAAATCATGACCTATTAATAAATTATTGCTGTAAAGACAGGAAATTAGTCACAGTCTTTCTAGAAACTGATTGCTGTTACACTTTGTTACACTTAGTTTCTATAGTTTTTCTCGCTTCTTTCCCACCTGAACACATTGCCATACTCTAAGAAATGACAATGCATGTTGTTTTGAGGGTTAGAACTTGTTTTCTCTGTATTATTCCTTTCCTTTCCCAGGTCCTGTTCCAGCTGCACCGTCTTTTCACCTCACAATATAAATTCATGAATGAAGTCCTCACAAATTCCTCTAGATCCTTAAGGCTGCTGCATCTTGAAAGTCAGAAGGAAGCTGCAGCTTGAAGCAGCCAGTGGTGACAGACAGTGGTTTTTTCAGCTGCAAGCAGTACAATCTGCAGTTTCACTTTTTGTTGTCACTGCTTCCTTTGTCTCCCTGAACAACTCATTTTTTTCCTTTCACCAAGACTTCTCACCATTTTTCTTTTAATAACCTGGTTAATGACAGCCTGTAGATATCAGAAGGGCAGGACAAGAGAGAGAAAATGACATGGTAAGTCTGAAATATTTATTTTCACATTAACAAAGATAACAATTACAATCTTACTGATTATGCATTTTCATAAACATTTTGGTTTAGATATCCCTCTCTTTTCTTTGCTACTTCTCTTGCCTTCTGTACATCATTTCGAGATGCTAGGGTATTACATACTGTAACATCTGTCTTTGCAGGTAAAATTAAAATACATCTGCTCACCTTTTACTTCTGAAATGGTATGTAGAGAAGGAAGGGGGAAAAGGCAATGGTCTTTTACATCAGTTGCATTTTGTCCTGCTTTATTTTCCCCTCTGCTTTCAAAAGCCTAGAGACTGAGGTGCATCACCTGGATTATCCTACTCNCCTCAATCTCAATATTGTGTGCAGTTTTAGGCACCACAATATTAGAAAGATATTAAGCTGTTAGAGAGCACCCAAAGGAGGGCCACAAGAAAGGTGAAGGGTCTGGAAGGAAAGACTTATGAGGAGCAGCTCAGGTCACTTGGTGTCTTCAGCCTGGAGGAGAGTAACGGGAGACCTCACCAGTCCACAGCTTCCTCGTGAGGGGAAGAGGAGGGGCAGGTACAAATCTCTTCTCCCAGGTATTTGTTTATTCATTTGTTTTTTAGGGTTTTTCTGTATCTTTTTCAAGACTACAATGTTCTTTTAGAGGCAGAGCCTTGCCCCAACTATTGAACAAAAAGCAAAAGAAAACATTATCCACTGCAAAAAAAAACAAAACAAAAAAAAAAAAAACCCATAGGCGACAATGAAGTGCAATATCACACTGCATATAACATAAATTATAAGTGCTGCTAATTCTGTGTGACATTCACTCAGTACTGTAATAAATAGTGAACAACTCTACATCTGTCAGAATTGGTGTGTTCTCCAACATCTGTTCTCAAACTCTTTTGATTTCATATCCAGTTCCAAATGTTTTAGATTGGTGTACTGGGCTGACCCAGGCTGGATGTCAGCTGTCTACCCAAGTCACTCTCTCACTTCCCTTTGCAACTGAACAGGGGAGGGAAAATGTAACAAAAGGTTCATGGGTTGAGATAAGATCCTTGAGAGTTCACTCACCAGATACCATCCCAGGCAAAACAGACCTGAATTTGGGATATTAATTGAATTTATTATTATAAAAATCAGAATAGGATAATGAGAAGTAAAATAAACCTTAAAAACACCTTCACCCCATCCCCCTCTCCTTCCCAAGCTCTACTTCCTTCACTTTAGTAGCACAGGGAGAAGGGAAATGAGGGTTATGGTTGGCTCATCAGAGGTTGTTCCTGCTGCTTCCGGGGAGAAGAGTCCTTCTCTTGCTCTAACATGGGGGCCCACCAAGCTGAGACAGTCCTCCATGGACTTCTCCAACTAAAATCCATCCCATGGGCAACATTTCTTCACAAAATTCTGCAGTGGGGTCACTCTTCCAGGCGTGCAGTCCTTCCAGGACAGACTGCTCCAGTGTGGGTCCCTCCTGTGATCACAAGTCCTACCAGGAAACCTGCTGCAGTATGGGCTTCTCTCTCCATAGGTCTGCAGGTGCCTGCCAGGAAACTTCTTGATCAGAGGCCTCCCCCAGGTTCACAGCCCTCTCTCAGGCATGCATCTGCTCTGGCATGGGTCTCCACCAAGGGCTACAGGTGAAGCCTTTAGTTCCATGAACCTTTATGGGCTGCAGGAGCACAGCTGCTTAACCATGGTCTGCTTTGGCACATGAAGCACCTCCTCCCCCTCCTTCTCCACTGATCTTGGTGCTGCAGGGCTGTT
>VZTR01018486.1:29932-44610 GCA_013400775.1 Chaetops frenatus | reverse complement strand
CCCCCCCAGTACCAAAACCTGACCATGCAAACTCAACATTCAATTATGTCATTCAAAATGGTGCTGCATAAAATGTGTGCCATCAGGCTAATATACCTAGTCTTTCAACACAATTACTACAATAGAACTTTAAACTGAATATTCAGATATTTTTTCTGCACAATAGTTATGACCTAGGAATTATTTCTATGGGAATAATGGCCCCTATGGCTGTCCTGAGCTGAACACTATGGGCTTGTTGTAAGCTTCTACCATGGCACTGAATTCAAAGCTCATCATGGACTCCATCAGTTGCATCCTGTACCCCACAGTTACAGTTTCCTCTGTTGCAGCCTGAATTCCTCTTCTGTCTCTCACTGACATATAAGCTGTGATACCTGTTTTTAACACTTATTTGTTTCTAATTCCTTCACATAATTTTTAATCTTACAGAACAGCTGTTGTATAGTCTACTCCGTAGAAATAAAGCTTGAATGCATTATTGTAACACATAGGTATTCCTGTTAATTTTTCTGTAGAAAGCTGAAGGCATTTTTGTTAATTCAAATCCATCTACTAATGTTAGAATAATATACTTGCTAACATGTTAAAATAAGTGTGAAAAGTAGATTGAGTTGTCATGTAGTTTGGCATTTCAGTTGGTCATGAACCACTGGTGTGATTAAGGCAGGTGTATCTGAGCAGTGAGTCAGAGAAGTCCAAAGATTTTCACATAGTCTCATGGACTGATTTAAAGCAGGTGAAGATCTGGTTCAGCATATGAAATCACAAACCATGAGTTATATTTCTCATGTATTCTTACACCTTTACTCTTCCTTGCAATGTGTGCTGTCAGTATTTGCATATGTACAGTCATCCTTTGTCTAATGACAACTCATCTAAGTATATATATACATATATATGTAAGAACCCATGGGGTAAAGTAGCTGAGATATAATTAGCATGATTTTATTTTAGGTAGTGAAAAATAGGAACAAAACAAAACCCAAATTCCCTCTACCCCCTTCTTCCCAGTATCATCTTCACTCCTGACTCATCTACCTCCTCCCTCTTCCCTGAGCACTGTGGAGGGGACTGGGAATGAGGGTTATGATCAGTTCATCCTACATTTTTTTTTTGCTTCTCCTTCCTCTTCACACCTTTTCCCATCTCCAGCATGGCATCCCACCCATGGGAGACAGTTCTGCTCAAACTTCGCCAACGTAAATCCTTCCCACAGGATGCAGTTCTTCATGAACCATGCCAGCATGGGTTTTTTCCATGGGGTGCAATCCTTCAGGAACAGACTCTTCCAGTGTGGGTCATCACTGGACTCCCAAGTCCTGTATGAGAACCTGCTCTGGTGTGAGATCTCCACAGGCTGCAGATGGATATCTGCTCCACCATGGACCTCCATGGCAGGTGAACAGCCTGCCTCTCCACTGGCTGCTCCATGAGCTGCAGGGGAATATCTGCTCTGGCTGCTGTAGCATCTCTTCCCCATACTTCTTTCCTGACCTTGGTGTCAGCAGAACCATTTCTCTCAAATTTTATCTCTGCTCTCCCACTTTTTACCCTTCCTAGATATGTTATCATAAAGGCACTACCAATACAGTTGATGGGCTCATCTTTTGCCAGCAGTGGGGCTGTCTTGGAGCCAGATGGAACTTACCCTGACATGGGAGCAGTTTCTGGTGTGTTTTCACAAGAGCCACTCTTGTAGCCTCTGCACTACCAAAAACCTTGCCATGGAAATTACATATATGTAGCAAAAATAGTTTCCTACACCTAACACAAAATAGCAACATAATATCAAAAAGAGGAACTAGTTATACTCATTCTACTCCTTGCCTCTTCATTATAATCACACACGAGCAAAGAAAATCCCAACTATACTGTGCCTGTTACCTTTCCCATTTACTGTCCTCCTCTCAAATTTTCAAGTGCCCCGCCTCAGTCACCAAAAAGAACTGTGGTGGGCTGATCTTGGATGACCAACCAACCAGTGTCCACAAATGTGCTTTATGACTCCCCTCCTCTGCACCTCTGCAGGACATGAGAAAAAAAAAAACCCAAAAAACAAACTTGTGCATCAAAGTAAAGTCAGTTTAATGAAGAAAGGCAAAGGACCCACGTGGAGGCAAAGGAAAGAAAAATGCATTCTCTACTTGCCAACAGCAGTTGGTGTCCAGTCACTTCTTGGGAAGTAAGGCATCAGGGCATGTAGCAGTTGCTTCTGAATATGAACACCTTAACTAAAAATACCTCCTTCCTTCTCTTTTCACTTAGCTTTTGTTTTGGAAAACATCCTATGACATGGAATAACCTTTTTGTCTGTTTGGGTAAGTAATCCTGGCTGTCTCCACCCAAGCTCTTGCTCACCCCCAGCTGGGTGGCCTTTGGAGAAGGGGTGAGGAGTCACAGGAAAGACAACCTTGATGCTGTAAGAGTACTGTTCAGGAATAACTGAAACAGAGGTGTGATATCAATACTATCCTGGGTACAGAGAACAGCACTATAAGCATTGCTGTGGGGAAGGTTAATTCCACCCCATCCCTACCCTGTATGTCAGCTTTCAGGTAACAGCAAAGAGAAATTTTTATTTGAACTGTTGTCTAGTCTTCTTATTCAGATGAGACATTATTCTGAAAAGGAGTCGAAGTTGGCATGAAAGAAGATAAAAAGAAAATTAGCTGTGTGCTTGGTATTACGGCATTTGACAAGGAGAGCCGAATCCTCTGTATTTCTGGGAATCCTTATATATTATATTGTAGAAAACATTGAGCAAAATACACATAAAATATGATATAAACCCACCAGTTTTCTGGTCTTGTGCCAAGAATGGCTGTAAGGCCCCAAAACCTTGTTTGACAAGCCTCTTAAAAGGGCTTATAGTTTTTTATGTACTCTGAGTTAGATGCACAGGAGAAATACTGACAATATATTCTCAAAAGGTCAAAACAACAAAAAACCTTAACTGGCAACTTCAGAAAATCAGAGAACCTTGGCAAAAGTTTAGTGTAGCATTCAATCAATGTAAAGAATTTCACAAAGCATTAATTTGGCACATTCAACTTAGCAAACTTCTAGCCTGTCCAATTTTACATTACTCAAAATTCTGAGAATAAGGAATGAGAAGAAAGATAGAAACGTTATCGCAAAGAACAAGTATAGTTACAACTCCTTGTTCCAGGGGTGTTTTACTGACAGAAATTCCAGGAGGAGGTAGAGTCAAGACAAGCTCGCCTCATGCTTTGGCTCAAGAACCCTTTGGCTTTCCTGGGCCCTGTCCCAGGTGGGACTGCTGGTCATTTGGCCACTCAGGAGCTGGGACTGGGGCTCCAGAGGCAGGTGTGGAGCATTTCCTCCGGTGTGACAGGGATTGGTGGCTGCTGCAGGGCTGGGGTGCAGGCCTGGGGGTGTGGGGTGTGCAGAGCAGGGCATCACCTCACCAGAGCAAGGCCTGACCTCGACCTTTCTCCCACACATGCACCCGAAATGTTTTGAACCAACAATACTTAGTCTCTTCTAACAAGTTTCCAGAAGAATAAGTTGACCTCCTAGCAAAGAGTTAATTACTTTAAATGTTTGTTAAAATTCTTTAAAATGTTTAAATCATGTGAGAGGGAGTATATTTTTATGAAGTCTTCTAACATTAAAATATTCCCCCCTATGTTTATATTTCTAGTACAAAACAAATTGCAATTAGAACAAAAAATTAATAACATGTATTAATGAAATCACAAGCTTTGATTTCTTGCTCTAGCAGACAAGACACTTCAGATTTTAGTCTGGTACATCTCAGTGGCAGTTCTAATATTACAATCAAGCTCTGTAATGAGCCTTCTTGAGTGAAAGAGAATCAGTTACATGTCCTTCCTCTGATTAATGTTTGAAATACTGATTGGATATGAGGTATTGGATTTTTAAAAGCACCTACAAGTATTATAGAGATACCTAGCCATTTGTATGATAATAATCTAATCATTCAGTCATTTCATCTTCCTAATAATATTCCATTTCTCTTTCTTACCTCCTGTTACTGGAATTTTGAGCACTCTGTACAGAGATTCTCCACATACATGCTGTAGCTTTCTTTTGGAGTCATTACCACTTCAAAAACACCAACCAGTCGTAGAAGATTTCTGCACCATCTTTTTTTTTTTTTTTTTTTTCTCAAATACAATATCATTATTTCCAGAAATGTATCTTATCATTAAGACACTAAGTAAGTGTCTTTCATTTCTAGAAGTTTCTTCTCTTCCACCATCTATCCAGTGTCTATGCAATGACTAGCCTCTTCCACATGAAGCTCTTTGATATGCTAATCATGTCTTCATAGAGCAAAAATTGGCATTAGACTTTCATGGAATCACTGAAGACCTATTAATCTGTAACCTTAATTAATTATAAATATTGGGCTATTTGTGTCTCCGTCCTGCCTGTGCTCAATTATATCTCTGAACAAATTCATGACCATTTTGCAATTTATTTCATGGTTCCTTTTGATTTATCACTATTATTCTGTTTGCAACAGTCATAGGATCCACAGCAGTATTTTTAGCTATGGATTTTAGCTGTATGGTAACAAAATTCTGTATGCAAAAGAATTTTTCATTACTAGTTTTATGAGGAACATTACTGGTTGTGTGGTGTAGGCCTGACTGCAGATTCATAGTTAAATGTCCAGCAAACTGCCATCTCTTATTCTCTTTTAGTCTGTATGTTCTTCAGATTTTCTCTTTAGCTTGAAGATCAGTGCTTCAAATAAAAAAAGCAATATCATTAAGGACATTTTCTCCCTATTGTAATAAGTAATTCTTATTAATTTGTGGGTTTGCATTATTTTTCTGTCTTAGGTAAAATTTTCACTATCTCTCAATTTAGAAAAAAAACCCAAATAAATTTAAAAAAAAAACCCTCCTTGTTTTCCTAATTTATTTTCCTAAAATCAAATATGCTAAATAATCCTAAAACCCCATATATTCTTATACTATCCCAACAGATTAATCTTTTAGTTGAATACATCTACATTTATGTTTTCTTTACAGTCATTTAGTTTTTGAGTTCCTTTGACAGCACAATACACAAATCAATCCTCTTGTGTTTTATGATCATTATATATTTTCACACCTACCCTCCCCAATTTTGTAATTATATTCAAAATGCTGTACAGTATTTGAAATTACGCTTAATTTAAAAAAGCCATATAAAACTAGAGAACTTTACCATGTCATAGTATCCAGCAAAGCAGGCCATTTATACTCAGGTTGACTGAAGATGTAAAGGATGTTCTTCTTTTCTCAAATTTGAAGTCTTTTATGTTCCCTTTTTAAAATAACAGAACAAAATAATCTATCATACATTATCTGAATCATATGCAATACTGATTTTTCTTTTGTCTCTGAGAAATAAACAGCAATCAACTTTCAAGTCTAATTCAAAATATCCAGGTTATACAAATTTGTCTAGTTTGTTTTGTTGTTGCTTTGTATATATAAACATAAGTTTTCTAATAAATATTTTTTAAGGATGAAAATATCTCATTAAACTTTTCCTGCACTCTTAAGGAATAGTTTTACCATTAATTTTATCTTCCTATGATTTTTAAAGCAGAAAAACTCTTGATGCCTTCATTCAGGATTGGTTGAGTGTTTAGTTCCAGAAACAGTTTAGCTGAAAAACTAGACTTTATATTTTGGTTTTGCTGGTATCTGCTTTAGTAATTCCTTTTCAGTTCACAACCTATAATAAATTCAGTGATGCCTTTCAAGTGCAAAAGAAAGGTTATAAAAATTGTAAATATTTAAAATATTTATAATTTTCATGATATTCAGGATTTATATGACTCACTGTCAAACAGAAGTCAATAACATGATAAATGCCTGAGGCAAATATTACTTGAAGGTGGCCTAAGGCTCTGTTCTACCTAGAAAACCAGTGTATGGCTGAGAAGCAGGAAACAAAATGCCAGTTTTTCATTATTAATGCACTTCACATTTTCATATTGTCTAACACTGTATGACAAAAGAAAACATGTTTTTACTCTAAAATCCCTTCCCAAGTAATTTGAAATCCTTATGCATTACATTATATCTCAAAATCATCTACGGTGATGTATACACTGAAATACTAGAATGAGACATACCATGACAAATGTTACCTAGTTTCACATTTGAAAGACAGCTCTGGCTTCCCAGTGCTAAACTTAGCTGTGAGGTACAATTGTCAAACGTTCAATTGCTCCTTTAGTCAAAGGCACACTGTCTTCAAAATACTTGTTGCTTTTTCTTGAACTACAGAAGGTATCTAAGTGCTATTTGCACGTTAGAAACAGTGACCTAATTCCCTCCTTTCTTTGAAAACAGCTTAAAAAAAAGAAAGCTTAATTAAATGTTAGTGTAAAATGTTAATAAAGTTAAGATCAACTCAGAGTTTAATTTCCCTAAAAATCATTGCAATTGTTGAGATGGTGCCTTTCATTCTATAAAATTTAATTGGAAAATATCGTAACAACTCCACTACAATGTGAATGAAAACTACCAAAAGGATTAACAGGAAACATTTTACTTTAAAGAGTAGGATATCTGCAGATTGGCTTCGGGTTTCTAAATGAAGTGAAAATAAGAAGGATTCTAGACCAGCTCACATACTTAGTAATAAATAGTACAGGCTTAGAGCAGCTATATAGAATTGGAACAGACCAACCCTACCAGCAGATTCATTGTGTTGGGTTAGAGATCCTGTTTCTGCCTGTCAATTTTCCCAACAAAGAAAGCATAAATAATGTGTGTCATAAAAGGTCACTGTAATTTTAGATGACATTATATTAAGGAAACTTCCCAGTCTGACTATTCAGAAACCACTCTGGCTATCACACCCCCACCACCAGAGAATTTCACTGCTGGGACCAAAGACTGTGGGCAGCCTCAGGAAGATGACAAGTGTCCATCGTGATGTCCTACACACCCCACTCTCACAAAGTCAGAGCAGGTTTCCATACTGGCTCAACACTCAGATTTCCATAGCAGAATCTCAGACATCTGGATCCTTAAAATAATTTATTCATGGTGTAATCACAGAATAACAGGTCAAGTTGGTGCCTCCGAGGAAGGACCCTAAACAAAACATTCCTTGATCTTTTATTTTTTTCAGAGGAAAACATATCTCATTATTTATGCCAGAGGAGTACATATATCATTATTTAATCAAAGAGGAAAATTATTTCCTTCTTCTCCATTTCGTACTCCAATTCTTAGCAATTACCTATTCACAGTCCTTCAAGAGGAAAGCAAGAGGCTGAACCCAGAGCCCCTTGCTGATCTGAGGCTGGGCATCTCTGTCTCATGCATACTACCTTCATCTCTTGTTAAACAAGTGAAATTGCAAGCCTGGTTGTCTTAATGTGGACAATTTACAGCTATAAACTATCCAGTATTAACAAATAAATTTATTTTTAAATTTACATGTATGGTCACTTGAATTTTGTCCACTTCATATTTGCTACCACCTGTTACTGTTGGGCTATTGATTCAATAGTTTGATCTAGTAGCATGATCTCTGTATACCTACAGAAGTTTACATGGTGAGTGGAACTTTCCAGTTCCCCAAAGTACTATCAATACTATTGCAACCTTTTCAGCAGATTTTATTAGCATTCTAAGAACAACACATCTAATTTGGCAATACATCTCTTCCATGCACTTGGTTGTTGATATCGACTATGCCACCATCTGAATCTACTTTGAATGCTCTAGTTTTCCCTCTTCTAAACAATTTCTCTTTTGAAAGAGAAAAGAACTAGAAAAAAAGAAGATGATAACATTTTTTCTGTGCTTCATAGCTTTGAAACTGACAAGCCAGAAGGGATTTTAAAATTCAAAGTAATTAGAAGTTTCATCCAAAGTATAGGCCAGTGAGAGCTGAATCAAAATCCAGTTTAACATCTGGGGAAAAAAAAACAACAACAAAAAACCAAACAAACCAAAATCTCATATACAGGCACATCAGTCACCAATTGTAAATAATATTTCAAAATAATAAATATTTGTTTATTCACAAGAAATTTCCAGACTCTCAGCTGAGAGTAAGGAGCTTGTATGAGATGCTCTATTAAGGAAACAAGTGACTGTGTTCCATTCAAAAGGGAAAATTCTTTTCAAATACAAATAGATTCCTTGTAAATTGGGAAAATTATTCACAAGGCTAATTTTGCAAGGGAGGGAAATTGATAAAACTTTAAAAACCTGAATTTTGCTTGTATTGAGTGTTATTCCTTGACAATTTAACTTTAATTAAACAGTAGTTTTGTGGAAGTATTTATCTTTCTCTATCATTACAGATGAAATTCAAAGTTTTAGCTTAGACAAATAACAGAAAGGAAGATAGTCATATTGAGTCTGCCATCACATACATATGACAAGTAGAATCTAATTCAAATCTACAGAAATTATTATAAATTTATTTCTATGCTTATATTTGTGTGCAAAAGTTTGTGTATAGGTACAATATACATTATAAAACATTAGGAGTAGGATTGATACATGAACCAGAAAAAAAAAAGCTAAAAATATAGTCAAAATTCAATAAACTTTGGACAGTCTTAACTGGGACAGAGGACAAAAATCCAAACAAAAAACCAAAAAATAACATTCAGAAAATTAAAGCACTGGAAAAAAGAAAATAAAACCCACCACACAGTATCTTTTATACTTACATTTCAAAGAAAATAAAAAGATTGTTCTTTAAGATATTAATGAATGAATATACTGCTCTTTTTATTTTGAGGATAAAGTACGAGAAGCAGCTATTGCACTTTTAAGAGTTACAAGCATTTTGGATACCTTATTAGGATTTTATAAATTAGACCTTAGATTCATCATGACAAGCATGTTTTGCCATTTCAATTCTTTTAAGTTCCCACAGAATTCAAAAGAATACATAAAATGATCACATCTACTTATGTGACAGGGTCTGCTAACCCTGTTTGGCTGAGCCTGAGGGGTAACTGGATGCCTGTCTCATTTTCTCAGAAGAGATTTGGCTGTAGTTCAGTCCAGTCATGAATATAATGTCACCCACGTTAAGGTTATTTTTGTGCTTTTGCTCACAGCCTATAGGCTTATTCTGGCAGCAAGAGATCTTTGACTAACCCCATTTTATGAGGGAACCTTCTCTGGGCACGAGCCCAAAATATACAACATTACAATAGCTCTATAGGGAATCCTCTGGAACTTAATGAATCAGCTTTATGACTTCTTTGCACTGAACCATTACAAATTTTCTGTGGAGTATCAGTGAATCTGATCCAAGAATTAATGTTATTGACTGGCTTAGCATGATTATTACAGAGTTAGGCTTTAACCTAGAAGTAAAGAAAGGGTTTTGGGTTTTTTTTAAACCAGAATCAGATCCAAACAAGCAAATTTAAATTAAGAATTATGTGCATTCATTCAAACTGTAAGACAGAATTATGTGGAACTTGCATGAAATATCTGTGGTCATAAGTACAAAAATAATGATTTTTTTAGGGGTTCATGCTGATACCTTTGTATTAGAAATGGAATTAGTAAATGTTTTGACTGTCTTTACCTTCTGCTGATTTCCGTGAGAAATAGAGTTATTCAGTGCCTTCAAAGGATAGGAGTTTTGTTGTTCTGCAATGTTATTAAAGTTGTCAACTTGGATTAAAATATCTGTTAAAGTTATAAAACTTCTAAATGGTATATGTATTGAATTTACCTTTGAATGCAAAGAAATCTGTTGTAGTTTACTCTAGCATATTTTTCTAGTCTAATCTACATTGATTAGATTATTATTTCATTCAATTTCCTATTTTATAAAAGGAAAAGAAAAAAAGAATTTAAAAAAAAAGGATAATTCCTTTACTTACTAAGCTGAAGTGTCCTTAACATTTGTACTTAAAGCCAATAATTCTGAAAGTGTACTGCATTAGCTGGTTTATTAGTTTTCCTGACAGCTTGGAGACAGAGCCTCCCAATGTGGCATCAATACATAATGTAAGCTTTTTCTGCAGAGGGTCATTCTTATTTGGAAGACACAACACATTATGATAAATGGCACCCACAGTATTTTAGACAAACATATCTAAAAGGGTACATAATGTTCAAGTGTTGAAAGAGGTGGGAGGAGCTACCATTTTCAATATAATAGCTTTTTTTAAAATACATTTTCTGATGTTTGTACTCTTTTGTAAAAATTGACTTAAAAAAACCCCCTCATCTTCTTGTTTTAAAATTATTTAATAAATTATTGTATTCACTAGAAATAAAACACTTCAATACATTGAGATCATATTAACTTTGACTTCAAAACAATAAAGAAGTAATTGTTTTGAAGTGGACCTTTTAGTTTTTGGATTTTTCTTTTCAACATGCTATAATATATTGCTTAATACTGTCACTCAAAAGTCAAATAATGCATCCTTTATACTTCTTAGCCTTTCTACAGGTCAAATCCATTTTTGTATCTGAGTCAAAGCCAGATTGATAAACTATTTCACAGTATTTTGGAGAAAAGAGAGAAAGAGATTTATGTGAGAATTTATACTATTAGCTTTCTTGAAATAAAGAATATAGTACCGAAAACTAAGAAAACAAATATTCAACAATTCTGTCACTCCTGTTACAGTTTTGGCTTCCTCCAAATGGGAAAGAGACGAAGGAGCCAGGACACAAAAGGTTAAGGTCTGTTTTTTAATTTGGGGAATGGAGAGAGAAAAACGTGAAAATGAGGGGAAAAGGAAAAGGAAAAGGGAAGGGCAAAAGAAGAAAAAGCTCCATTGGAGTATTTAGAGTCTTCCACTATCTAAAGAGAGGTTATTCAGAAGACAACCATACTCTTCTACTCTTATTGGGGGCTTGCAGAAGAAACCACACAGTCACAAGCTGCAGAATGGAAAATCACAGGGGCAATAATGAAGCAGTACTTAACAGTAAGAGTGGCTAAACATTGAAACAAGTTATCCAAAGAGGATATGGAATCTCCACCCTAATAAATTCTTTGGATAAAGTTCTGAGCATTTTGATATCAATTTTGAGGGTGGACCTACAACAGTGGAACGTTGGACCAGGTGACCTTCAGAGATCTCTTTCAACATACATTTTTCTATGATTATGTGAAGTGTTGTGTTCTACTGTTTTAAGGACATAAAAATAGTTAGATTTACAGAGCTGCAGTCTGCTCTTAATAGTGTCTGCCAAATTATGGCACTCTATTGGCCTGGCCAAGGGTTTTGGTGATCCACAGAGGACTTGCTGGAGTGTGTCACAGTGGCAAACTCATTGTTGCACCCGTTTTAAATCAAATCAGGCATCAAAGTATCTTATTGATTTGTTAATGACATCAACTGTCAAAGAGTTCAAGGTTGATAGCAGCCATACATTAGACACCAGACACTCAAAAAATGTCAGTAAGCCCCTATACATTTTTAAGCACCTTTTTATAACTAATAGCAAAGCATTCTAATTCCCATGTATTCCTACAATTTCACACTTCACGGGGTATGGAGATGCACATCGTCCTTTCCTGTGAGCGTCAGTTGCCTCATTTATTTACATCTTTTCTGGGAAAGATAGTGGTACCCTAGCTTTACATCCACCCAGCACCCTATGACCTGCTAATGCACATGCTTCTGAGACCGAATACAAGCCTAGTGAGAAAGCAAAACAGAACCAATCAGACAAATCACTCAAAGCAAACAAATGAGAAATCCTCACAATATAAAGAATGAGAATCAAACCTAAATGCCCAAAGTTGTCCTCTTACCCTGTGTGGCATCCAGCTGACACTCCAAAAGCAAGCAAGTCCTCACCGCATCTTGTGTCAGGCCTGACAGCACAGTGCAGATATCTTGGATGTCCTAACCCACTGCAGTGTATTTAAGTTGCTGAGTCATACACCTGGTTCTTGTCACCATAATCATTCCACAGGCTTCTTTTCTGTATTGTGCTTTGACTACAATGTGGCCAAGATTCCAGGGTCCATGTGGCTGATATATAGACACTGGAATTTAGATAGCTTAATCTGAAATGGAATCCCTACCTAAGTTTCACTGGCATGTTTAACTGCTCTATAGTCAATGAAAGAGAAGGGACTGGTAGGGGGAGGGTTGGCAGGGGAAATTCTGCTTTTTATAGCAGGAGAGAAATAACTGGATAAAAATATACCATGCTCATTATAGCAGAGAGAATAGAGAGCTGAGCATAGAGGGTCTGATAAAGTCTCATGGGACAATGGGGTTTATCTGCACTTTGGACTGGTTCATGATGGTCTATACCTTGAAGGTATAGAAGGAAGACCAAAGAAGGAAGAAAATTCTTTCCCTCTAATTTTCAGTGTAAAAAAAAAGAGCATTTCTGTTTCTTTATTTTGCAGACACTGGAAATACATAGATGAATTATTGGCATAGTTACTCTTTTTAGTTTGAAATCTACATATTAACTTTCAAGCAAGCTGTAACATGGTTCATGGTGCACAGTGCTCTGTTTCACTGTGTTTTGTTGAAGCAATTAATCTTATGATAGAAAAAGCAGGTTCAGCAAATGAAGTTTTAACAAATCTGGATTTTGCAGATCTAAGACCCTGAAGCACCTGCTCCAGCAGCTTGGCCCAGTGTGAAAGGCTTATCAAGCACTACATTATTACTCCATTGGTCAGATTTATAGAACCACCCTGACCTCCCTTCAGTTCTCTAGGAAGCTTTATGCCTCCAGGATTTCTTGACCCCTTGGGAATTTCAGGACAAAGGTCCTTTTAGACCTAAGGGTCCTTTGGTCCTTGGGGACTGAATGGTCCTCAGGGGATACTAATGGGTAGCTTTGAGGATGAAGACAGTTTCAACTGCAACAAGTCCATAAATGAGGACTATGAGGAAAAAAAGAGAATCTGTGAATTTTTATCATACTCTACAATCACATTAAAAAATCAATGTGAGGTACAGTATCTAATGAATCAAAATATTTTTTAAAGATCTATTGTTATTTTCTCAGCTTGCTAAACCAGCAATCTCAACAGATTTTTAGAGGATTAAAAATACTATGCTGGAGCAGCAGATTTATGAATACACAGGAGAAACAGGTGCAAGGCATGTAGGAGGAAAGAAAGACGCTGAGTTGATATTACATGAAACTATAGTATTATATCTAATCATGTATTTTATCTCAAGTCCTTGCTGAAGGGTAAACCAATATTTTGTTTTATCTTTATGGATCTTCAAGAAAACTTTTAATTAAAGTCCATCACTCTGTTTACTATAAAATTAAACATAATAGAGAAAACATAAATAACATCTTGGATATTATGGAGAATGTCAAAGGATGTGGAAAGAAAAAGCCCTGTGATTTCTCAAAAAGATTTATTCTCTTTCTTGTTATTGTGGGTCTTTTTCAGTCCAAAATTTTATAGGCATGGTATTTACCACAGAGATTGTGCTCTTGCCTTCATTCAGAACTGATGTCTCAGTATCTTTGGCATAACCATAGCATATCATCTGTAAGACCCAGCCTCTTCACTGTTGAACAGCACATTCTCAGTCCAGATGAAGATTTTCAGTTCATTCATTATCACTACAGAATATAGTTGTATATTGATATTTAATGTCTTCTGTGCCATCAAGAAAATATATAATCCAAGTATTGGAATAGTTTCTAAGTAATCTCATCAGTGTCTGGTGGAAAGGAAAGTTGAAGCATATGCCACAGGCATTTTACTTAATGAACAGTAAGATATTTATAGGACTGATGCAGATTCTACCCTCTCTTCTCAAGCCTGTCTCTGCTGGAAATAGTAAGCTCAGCTCTACTTCACTCCAGCTGTATATAAAACAATAAAAATCCAAACAAGCAAATTTATCTTCACATCAGTTGAAAAAAATTGTAATTGATTTCACACGGTATGAGAACTGGAGATCTTAGAACTGATTTAAATCCATGTCTGAGTACGGAAATCCATGGTAGTGGATGAAATATTCTATGGAGGGTTTTGCTCTGTCAGTAAAACTAAAATATGATTAACTTGTATTCTTAGTTGAACAACTACTCATTTCTTTGCCTTTTGTCCTAGATTGACTCTGAGAGGATAATCTAGAATGAATCTACCACATGAAACACCTTTCAGAAGTTTTATAGAATCAAAGAACATGCTAAGTTGAAAGAGACACAGCAGAATCATCAAGTCCAATTCCTGGCCCTATGCAGGACCATCCCCAAGAGTCACACCATCTGCCTGAGAGCACTCTCCAAATGCTCCTTGCACTCTGTCAGGCTGGTGCTGTGACCACTGCCCTGGGGAGCCTGTTCCAGTGCTCTTCTTCTGGGTGAAGAACCTTTTCCTGATATCCAACCCAGACCTCCTCTGACTCCATTTCATGTTGTTTCTTCAAGCCCTGTCACTGGTCAAAAGAGTGAAGTGCCCCTCATCTATCCCTCACAAGGGCGTTTTAGACTGCAATGAGGTCTCTTCTCAGTCTCTTCTTCTGCAGGCTAAAGAAACCAAGTGACCTCAGCAGCTCTTCATAAAGCATTCCCTCCAGACCCTTCACCATCCTCGTGACCCTCCTTTGGACACTTTCTAAGAGCTTAAAGACCTTTTTACTTTGTGGCATCCCACACTTCACCCAATATTCAAGATAAAGCTGCACCAGTGCAAAGTAGATTGACAGAGTTCATTCTGTCTGATCT
>VZTR01018486.1:10905-28839 GCA_013400775.1 Chaetops frenatus | reverse complement strand
GATTGACTCTGAGAGGATAATCTAGAATGAATCTACCACATGAAACACCTTTCAGAAGTTTTATAGAATCAAAGAACATGCTAAGTTGAAAGAGACACAGCAGAATCATCAAGTCCAATTCCTGGCCCTATGCAGGACCATCCCCAAGAGTCACACCATCTGCCTGAGAGCACTCTCCAAATGCTCCTTGCACTCTGTCAGGCTGGTGCTGTGACCACTGCCCTGGGGAGCCTGTTCCAGTGCTCTTCTTCTGGGTGAAGAACCTTTTCCTGATATCCAACCCAGACCTCCTCTGACTCCATTTCATGTTGTTTCTTCAAGCCCTGTCACTGGTCAAAAGAGTGAAGTGCCCCTCATCTATCCCTCACAAGGGCGTTTTAGACTGCAATGAGGTCTCTTCTCAGTCTCTTCTTCGGCAGGCTAAAGAAACCAAGTGACCTCAGCAGCTCTTCATAAAGCATTCCCTCCAGACCCTTCACCATCCTCGTGACCCTCCTTTGGACACTTTCTAAGAGCTTAAAGACCTTTTTACTTTGTGGCATCCCACACTTCACCCAATATTCAAGATAAAGCTGCACCAGTGCAAANCTTTTCCTGATATCCAACCCAGACCTCCTCTGACTCCATTTCATGTTGTTTCTTCAAGCCCTGTCACTGGTCAAAAGAGTGAAGTGCCCCTCATCTATCCCTCACAAGGGCGTTTTAGACTGCAATGAGGTCTCTTCTCAGTCTCTTCTTCTGCAGGCTAAAGAAACCAAGTGACCTCANAGTGATATAGAATGTTCACACTGAGACTGTCATTGGAATTGCTCATTTATGTGGTTAAAATATTAACATATTTTCTCATGTAGAAAGGTCATGTATCATTTAATACTTTCAAAAAAAATGCCAATCTCTGCCAAAGACTCAGCATAACTCATCACCTATTTCCAGTTGTAAAATTGCAAATATCCACCCTGACTGGGTGGGCTTGAGTACTTTTAAATCTAGGGTATAGGTTTACACATTACTTGAATCAAGTACACAGCCAAATAATTTTTCTGAAAGCATAGACATAGCCAATATTCTGACTAAAATTCTACCTCAAGTTAATGAAAATTTAACTCTATATCTAAGTAATAGAAATAAACCCATCTCAATTTTTCAGGGAGTGGGATTTCTTCTGTATATTAAGGCCTTTCACTATGGTTGTAATAGCAATTCCAAAAGTACTTAAAACTTTTACTGCAAACTTTGTTACTTTGGGACCAATACAAGCAAAAGATTTATGATACGGCAGAGGACGGCTTTTCAAAACAAGTCTGGTTTTATTACTCAACTGGAATGTAAAGTTTTATGGGTTGGAATTGAAAAACAAAAGGTTTGATGTCCATATTGGCAGTATTGTGTTCTGCTGAATATGAAGCTTCATCTCTGTCTCATTTTTGAGCAGCAGAGTTTTTATCACTAATATCCTATTGAGAAATTCCTTTGTTCTAAATTCTGCTCATGCTGTTTTCATATGCTTCCTCAGTCAGGTATTCATTATAACTTGATATATAGTCATTCATTTTCATTGTACTGTTAAAGCAACTGTTCAGATTTTTGTAGTTCTTTTGTGCCGATATAGGCATGTTCATTTGCATAATGCTGGTCTCTTGTTTCCTTTTTTTAGACACAGAATTATCTTCACAGCGATTAAAAATAATAATAAATTAGAATTTAAAAAATGGGTATAGAAAAATGAGATCTATTTACCTCTTAATGAAAATAATGCAGAGCCTCTTAATACCCTGCACACTACCTATATCTCACTGGTTTGTCTTGGCATTATGTGCACAGCATGCTCAAATAACATTGGAAAGCCCTGTTGATTGTGTATCTGTCAGTATATGTGGAAAGCATGACTTTGCAAGACCTTTGAGGCTTTCAAATCTAGGCTTGTGCTTCAATACTTCCAAATTCCAGGTGGATTAGGAACTCCCAAAAACCTCCTTCTTTCTCTGTCCGTCTTCATTGGCTTCCCTAAACTGCCTTCTCCTGCAATTTTTCCTATTGATAGAAAACCTAATTTCTCAATTAGGACCTTTAACAAGAAATGATAATGTGGCTAGAGTCTTCAGATGAACTGCTGTATGAGTCAGGAGTAAGTACTTTAGTACAACTTATTTCCTTTAGGGTCTTTTGGGGACCATCCTATAGTATGGCAACTGTAGTGTTTTAAAATCTATAAAATATATAGTTATAATGGATTCACAAGGGTACCAAAGCTAAATTCTTCTTCCTCCTTTAATGTTTAATCCCTCCTCTTTGTAAATAAACAGATTTTTTTATATTTCTTAAGAAATTGACCTTCAGTATATATGTAATTTTTCAAGTACCCTTATCCTAAATATGGTGAAGCTAGAGAATTACAGAGTAATGAGTTATCATGAATATATATCCAAATTATATATGGATTTCTTTCTGTCAATCCAGCTTGCTTTCAGTTTAGCCATTTATAATGTCAATAGTGAATATTAGAGAAGGATTTTAATTGTGAATGACCTTCACAGTATCACAAAGTGGTTGAAGTTTGCAAGGAAACTCTGCAGATCATCTTGTCCAGCCCCCTTGCTCAAGCAGAGCCACTAAGAGCAACTTGTCCAGGCTAGTGTCTAGATTTTTTTTCCCTATCTCCTAGGATCAAGATTCTACAACCACCCTGGAAAGCCTGTTGTAGTCCTTGGTCACCTTCACAGTTAAAAAANAAAAAAAAAAAAAAAAGTTTCCTGGTACCTCTTGTATTTCAATTTGTTCCCATTGCCTCTGATTCTGTCACTGGGAACCACTGAAAGAACCTGTCTCCATCTCCTTTGCACCTTTACTTGGAGTATTTATGTGCTTTGATAAGCCCTTCTTTCATCCATGCTGGGCAATCAGAGCTCTCTCAGCCTTTCCTCATAGGAGAGATGCTCCATTCCCTTTCACATCTTCATGGCCCTTTGTTGAACTCTGTCCAGTATGTCCATGTCTCCCAGAGGAGCCCAGAACCTGACACAGCACCCCAGGTGCAGCCTCAGTGGCACTAAG
The DNA here is from genome assembly GCA_013400775.1 of Chaetops frenatus. Classification (NCBI taxonomy): domain Eukaryota; kingdom Metazoa; phylum Chordata; class Aves; order Passeriformes; family Picathartidae; genus Chaetops; species Chaetops frenatus. Next base: position 25,788 of record VZTR01018486.1, on the reverse strand, counting down.
TACAGAGGAAGGATCACTGCCAGTGATATTCTGCTTAATGTAGCCCATTTTTTAATGGACACATTGCTAGTTTATGCTCTACCTCATTATCTCCTGGGATTTCCAGGTCCTTTTCTGCCAAACTTCTTTCCAGCTAGAAGGCCTCCCCACGTGCAGGACTTTGCACTTCTACTTGTTGAACTTCATGAAATTTCTATCAGCTCACTTCTCCAGCCTCCTCAGGTCCCTGTGGATGGAAGCATATCCCTTTGGTGTCTCAGCTACTCCTCTTAGTTCAGCCTGCAAACTTTCAGCCTGATCATCCAGCTCTTAAATGAACAGGGTAAAGAGGACTGGATTCAGTATTAGCCACTGGGATTCACCACTAGTCACTGTCCTCCAACTACATTTGGTGCTGCTGCTGACCCCTTCAAAACCAATCAGACAGTTTTCAATTCAGCTCACACTTCTCACTGTTTGTTCACTCTGCACTTTGTTATTCCAACCAAGGGTAGCTGCTGATGTTTTAAATACATCACTGCTAATATTATCTTTCTTATAGGCATTCCTGGCTCATAACTTTCTGAGTCAGGCTAATGCTCCAGTACTGATGCATGCCCTGTTTGCATGATTTTTAATGTATTGATTTTGATACAATGTCTTCTAATAACTCATATTCATACAAAAGACAAATATTTGAAAACTTACTTCTCCATACCTATAAGAAAATAATCAACTTCTTATCAGTGCATAAATAATAACTTTTTGGTTTACACCTTGTAACTGGAATTCACATAGAAGAAGAAGTTGTAAAGCAGTTCCACGGGCACATATACAGTCCACATGTTCCAAGTGTTTTCATAGGTACAGAACACTGGCATTCAAGTTAATGCTCTGATCTGGGTAGGAAAAAGCTGGCATAGAAACTTGCCCCCAAAGACTGGGATTGAATGAGAAAGATTACTTCCATATCTTCCATTTGTTTTCTTTATTTTAAACTTAGATAGATAAAACATAGTGAGGAGTTTTATTACAGACCAAATGCACTTTTACTAAACTAACGGGTCATGTTAAACAAACTCTCACTAATGTTTCCATCTTGGCTAAATGTAACATGTAAGCACTTACATTTGAGACCATTTTTGGTTTAAGTTGGACAATTTAATCTATGAGTCCACTGAGGTTATGCCTCTTCTGTGAAAAAAAAAACAGGACCAAGGACTTCTTGTGGGACTGATAACATCTTATCCCAAACAAAAGGCCGTAGTTCTGGAGAATCCTCAGCTGTAAGGAATTCTGACTCTTACATCCCCAAAAGTTATACTGCTCTATGCCCTAGGACTACTCAACACACTGCATATCAAGACAACAATGCAGGAATATCTTTCCTAGCTCATTTGTCTTGACATTTGGTATCAATACAAATGAGCAGGAAAAGAAGCTCTATTTTGGGTATTTATGCTCAATAAATTACTTCCTATGAAGGCATAAATAGGATCAAAAGCATGTGCATGTTGGCAGTTATACAAGAGAACATAAAGGGTGAAAGTGAAAACAGAAATTAATGCAAAGTGATCTTAAAAAAAATATTTTGCTTTCCAAACAGTGACCTGCTTTCATATTCTTCACTGTGAAATCAGTAATAAACATCAAAGTATAAATTTATAACAGAGGAAAGTGATGCTTTCTTTACACAGCAACCAAAACTGCATTTCTATGATATCCAGAGCATTGTCTCTAGTTTTCCCAAATTACACAAAATATGATTCCTACAACTGTAGATTTTGTGTTTGCTTGGACAGGTTTTCAAACATAGCTACTCTTTCATCATGGTAGGAGATTTACCATTTTATTTTTAAGAGAACTATTTTAGTTTCTGTACCTTCCTAAAATATTTAAATTCTGGAATTTTATACACTGTATCTAAGTCCTGGTAAATGAGAAAACCTGTAAATAATTTGAACAAGTTTTAACCACATGTACATCAGGGAGACAGAGCATAGATTATAGAAAGACATGAAAGTAACACTCCTTATATTTTTTCCTCTCATAAAAAAATGCAAAAGCACAGGGCAATCAGTGTATATGTAAATTCTGTTACTAAAATATTCAGTTTAATCAGTAAAATAGGCACAAGCTCAACAGTTATAGTGTGCAGCTCAATCTGTGATAAATATCAAGGCATGAAGCATGAGTCATAAAGGAAGAAAATGCAGTGTATCAAAATATTTCTGACTAGTATATATTAGCTTCAGCCAATTATGTAAATAGCAATATGACCTGAAAAGTGAATAGTCATTTGAATGAGTTGGAGTTGACAAAGAAAATACAGTTTGATCACATTTTGAAACTTAATTTCTAGGATGGTTATGAGGTGCTGTCCTTCAGAATGACATTGAATATAGCCTGTGTTCTGAGATTCTTCCCCAACAGAAGAAATTAGGCTCAGCATTCAGGTTTCTTGCTATAAATTCAGAGAGCTTTGCTGACTGGTTACTGAGATTCTCCTGCCTTATCTTGTATTCCCTTGTCCCTTTGCACCCCCATCACTCCAGTTGTTTTTTAACCAGTGACGTAGAATATTTTCTACTCACTGTAGCAACCAGAGAGGAAAAAAAAAAATATTTTAAAACATCGCGTGTAACAAACTTATATGAAATGCACATGAACAGAAATATCTTAAAACTTATCAAGATAAAAACATGTAAACAATTTATGTAGCAAAGTAGAGCAGCTCTTCAGTCCTGTCACCAGTTCAGGTTCAAATGGAACCCCACTTCTTTTGGAATACCTTTAAGAGGAGGGAAGAAGAAAGCTTAGTCCCACTTAGACTGACTGGTCTTAAAAAGAAAGCGTGTTCCATTTGGTGGTAGTTTGTGTTTTCTGCCCCAGTCATCTGTGGCCTTTAATTGCGAGCCACTTGGGCAATTCCGTTCCCGGCCTCTAGTGGCAGGCAAGGCTCTATACTCGCTGCCGCCAGAAGGTGGCAGTAAAGGAGCATTTTGCAAAGCTTCTTTGCGACTACAGGGAAACTGCATTTCCACTTATTTCCCACTTCATTCCCAGGGAGCTGCTCAGGATATTTGGACTCGCCACCCTCCCCCAACTCACTTTTTGGGGGCGATGCCAAGAGTTTGTTTTCTCAGTCTTGAGCCTTAAATTTTGCAATAAATAACAACAACACAGTCAAACGCTGATGGGGCATCATCTATTTCTCCAGCATTGGCTGGAGTCCAGCTGCCTCCCACTCTCCTTCCAATCTCTCACAATGCCCTTATAAAAAGTCCCTCTCCAGCCTTCCTGTAGGTCCCTTTTAGATACTTATTATTTGCAGAATATACAACAGAATAAATTTTTTTTCTCCTCCATAGGTATGTACTCTCCTTGGTTTTAAACTTCAGCAAATTTCTTATACATTGCTCAAGTACATTCTTCTTCTAGACCAAGTCAGTCTTAAAAATGAAGCATTTCTAACTGTCTAGCATTTCAAGTTGGCAGAGAAGCATTTTGAAGGACATGAGATAATTTTCTTGGGATTTTTCAAGTTAAGATATTGAAAGACAGTAAATCAGTGTTAACTGACTTGGTTTCTTCAGCATATATCTATCAAAACTATTATTAGATGTGACCTCTTATCATTTAAATACATGGAAATCTGACTATTAACCTTAACAGGGATTGGAAAGTATTCTTAAGAAAAAAGTTGCAAATATATTTCTCTTCCTAAGAAAGCAGATATTAATAGCCTGTGCTTTAAAAAAAAAAAAGCAAACACAGACAAACAGGAGTGAAGTGAAATAACCCACAATAATCTGTTTAATTTTAGTTTTTGCCTAAATCTCTATCAAAAAGAAACCTTAGATTCTGTACCATTAGGACAAAAAGTATTTTTGTGTTTTATTGGATATACATACAGGAAAATAAAGTAACTTCAGCAACATAAAGGTCAGATTAATATTTTTTGGTCTGTATATCAGAAAGTATAAATGAAAATTTGGAGCAGAATTAGTTAACAGAGTGACAATGAATTAACAATATCAGAAATATATCTAAAACTATTTCCAGGAAAGTATAAGTGTCATAGGTTTTGATCCCTCAGACCTTTTCACCATCTACCTAACTTGACATATAAGTTTTGATTCATGGGGTGACATAAAAATACTTAATTTATGTAAAGAGTTTAAATAATCCAGTCTTTCCATACACCAGATTTTCCTGGAGGGTTAACCTTATAACTTTTTTATTTTTACATCCTTCTTTAAATACTTCTCTTTCCATGCACCAGTATTAGATAGCTAGAGAAGAGAGGACATATGAAAGATATATTTACATTTGCATACATAGAGACGATGCTTGTCTGTCAGATACATTCAAGTAGTTAAGAATTTATGTAACAAGCTAAAATAATAAATAATCCCACTGCCCCTAGATTCACACAAAATTTGATAAGTAAGGGACAAGCATAAACCATAGATTTTTAAAACAAAAGCCAAAAAACCCCTTGAAACTACCAGGGGTTGAGGGAGGAAGGAGGGATTTTTTTTTTTTTTTTTTNTTTTTTTTTTTTTTAATCTTGACTCAGGTTCCTGAATTCCTTAGGAATCAAATTTAGGGCCTTATTTGAGTATATATTATAAGCTTTATATTCTTGGGGTTTGTCTTCACAGAAATCAAAAGAGAGAGACAAGATCTTGTGCATCTTGATGTGGGTGCAAACTTTGGGTCTTGACCTAGCAACTGTGAAGCACTTCTGGGACAAGTAGCTCCAAGATACCCTAAAAAAAATGTTTCTAGAATTAATCACCTGTAAATAAAATTATACCAGTATTTACTTTGTTCAATAGGAGGCAATAGAGAGTACTTTTAACTCAATAATATCTGCCATAGACTAACCTTCACTTCTCTCACAAAAATCCAGTATTGCAACTCCACAGGAATGCTGGACATGTCACCAAATAATTTAATTTGACCAAAGCTTCATAAAAGTGAAATTGTTTTCATTAATTCAAATTATCATAAGACATATTAGCTTTGAAATTCAATATTCTCACTTTTTAGAAATGTAAGCAATATTTCTAAAATTCAAGACAAAGCAATGTCAAGAATATTATACAAATGTAAAGCAGCTCTAAATCTAAGTATTGATGCAATTTTTCTATCAATGATGCTTACAGAAAGGATTACAAATCAAATAGCTTAATTACACACATACCTTTTCAGTATCTAATATGTATTTTTTAATGAAAAAATTAAATTACATAAACAATTATCAAAGTTATTATCAAAATATATCTAATTTCATTAATTTCCAAAATGTTTATTGTGGGGCTGTAGGAGAAAATTGCACCTAGTAAGAAGGAGGGATGTGGGGGCAAAACCAGAAAATTCTTTCAGAGATTAAAAATCTTAAAAAATAAATAATAAATATGAGCATGACCATGAAGATTAAGAATTAGTCAATATGTCTGGTATCTTATAGAATTATTGAGCAGTCAAGGCAAGGGAACCTCTGAGAATTGCACAGAAAAGAGAAAAAAACTGACTCTTATTTTCTTGTTCTAACTGATAATATTCCCTTCACTGAAATATTTTTAGAGGAAAATATTACATCTAGGTAGACGGTGATGCACATAAAATCTGTTTTTGAAAGTTCACTATATCCCTTGTACCATACTGATGTTTAATAAAGTTCAATCTGGGGCACAGGAATGCAAGAAATTTGTAATTCAGTTTCAGGTTAGACGTACGAGGTGAAGTTGATGTGCAAAGGTATTATTTTACTCATTTACAAGTGGATTAAGCATTTTTTTCTTTGGAGATAAATAAATATTTCCTGAGAAATATTAATCTCATTTTCATATATAAATCTATAAAGAATTTAATTAAACACATTCTGATCTCAAATGCCTACTCATAGAAGTTTAAACGGAGGTGTTCATAATTTCTGCTCCTATTATTACAACCCAAAGGACACTCCCCACTCCGCTCAAAAAAAACACTCTAGGTTTTAAAACAGCTTTTGAAAAAGACTATGGAGTTGTATTCTGATTCATACAGAGTTATTAAATTGCTGACTGTTACAAATGAAGTAGCTGCTTGTAATAGCAAACAAAAAGGTTGAGGGAGTGGGTGACAGTGCAAAGCATAATAGGACAGATACAAATCAGCTGATGGCACAAATCAAGCACTGCAGAGCAGTCATGAGCACTTTATTCTATATATCAATAATCACAACCCGGTGTATATACAGCACAACACTGATGTCACATAAAATTGCCAACCCTATTGCTGTTAGAAGGAACTGTCCTTTTCCCAGTCTCCTTTCCTTTCCAATGAACAAAAATTTCAGATTAGAAGATAGGTTTCTTTGCTTGCAAAACTGAGAGTAGCTCTGGAAATATTTTTTCCTGAGAATGTTCCAGGTAGTAATTATAATATTCTGCTGAAATGAATGAACTTAAAACAATGGTACTGCCTTTTGGTGAAAAACTTAAAGCTTAAAAAGAAGGCATTTGAATTTATTTGAAGAGCGCATTTTCAGTAAAGTTTGTGGGTTGGCTTCACGCTTTGGAATTTTGTCACACATATGCACACACACAAAAATATATAGAGATAAATAGGGAGATAGATAGATAGATAGATAGATAGATAGATAGATAGATAGATAGATAGATAGATAGATAGATAGATAGATAGATAGATAGATATACACATCAACATGTGTCAGGACTGTCTGTTAAAAGAAAGTAAGTGTTTGAGCTATGAAAATGTGCAGTACTGTGACCCATACCTTTGACAGGATGCTTTCAGAGGGCAGACATAAGATAGCCATATGCAGCAATTTCTCCAGCTACTTAAGAGTAATTGATGCAGTACTTAGCTGATGCTAGCAAATCCTTCTCTGTGGCAGAGTCTAAACACTATGCATACAAAAATAGCAGCACTTCTAGTTATCTCAGAGTGAAAGCAGAACAGGCTTGTATTGCCTGTGGGGGATTATAAAGACCTTGCAATGTGCATTCCCACACAGAAAGGCTAGAAAAGGGGCTGAGATGAACAACATCCTTTTATGTCAAAGAGTTGGGGGAACTGTGTCACTGAACAGACTAGATAATTGTCATGCATCTTATTCCCAAAGCAGTTATCAAAGGCTAAAATCTGCATTATTAAGCATTTGCTCTTAAATGTCTAGACAATTTACACCAGATAACAGAGAGAATCCATAGCGCAGCAAAGAATTAAACTAAGATTATCTCCTCAGCAAGTTGTAGACTAAGCCACTAGAATACTCTGTCTTTTTGCTGACTTAAAATAAATGAGGGGCATTTATTTTGTTAGTACTGGTTGCTCTTAATGACAAGAAACAGAAGAAATATGTGCAATTTTGATGGTTGCTTGGATTTTCAATAGAGTTTTCTTGTGTTACAAACAAGTGCCTTTCATTTCCACTTGATAAACTTGATCAAAATGCATGCAATTACTTTTTTTCCCTAAAGGCAAAACACTCATAATAAGATGTGTAATATATTTTCATCTCGTATATCATATTAGAAAACTAACAGAAGGAAAATGTGAAAGGCTAGTCATTCCAGGCATGCATAGCCCATTAATTAAATCAAAGAGTAAATCTGCTAATAGTTGCTTATGTTATTTATGAAAACCTGATGAGCTTGCATGGTGCAGTGCTTTTTGGATGTCATTTTGGTCCATTATACTCCAGTGTCCCAGAGTTGTCCAAATTAACCAGAAGTTACTTAAAGGCAAGGAGCAGAACACCATTATGATTAACCCTTATTTCTTTCAAGTATATAAGTTCAGATACCTAGAAATTTCTACAGAACTAAGTACCGAGAATTCAAGATCTGCTTCAAAATTCAAGGAACATTTTTGATGAACAGGGGCTTGAATTAATCAGCTTGGGAAATAATTAAAAATTAATCTTCATATAATGTTAAAGCAAAAGAAAGAAATAAGAAAAAAAATGAAATATGATAAACAAATGCTTTCCATTTTAGTGCTCTGAGAGGCTGATTTTACTGCTATCATTTGAAGGTTTTTTCATATGGCACTTAAATTTAATAAACTATGAATTATATCATTAATGTTATGAAAGACAGTACATCCTGATTTTAAATCATTGCTTGTTTGATGATTTTATACAGAAATACTACACGTGCTGGAGCTTTAAGAATCCCATAATACTGCAAAAAATTACTTTTGAACTTACAGTTTTAATTACTAGGGGGACAGTCATGTTAGCTTTAATACTCTTTTATCTCCTGTAGTCCTTAAGAAATGCTATTTTAAACTCCAATTCCTAATCTAACTGTTTGAAATTTTTTCAGGGTTCTGGCCTGGCTTTAGGGCCAAGTATGATCATTAGTAGCTTTTTTCTTCCCAATATTTATGCCCATTCAGTGGAATACTAGCAGGTTAACTCTGTGCCAACACAAAAAAAGGACATTATGCTTGATAAAACTCGTTTAATCACTGGAATTAGAAAGAAGGGAAAAAAAGGAATAATAATAATAAAAAAGTACAATAATCTCTTTATTAGTTGCTACAGACTTTTAATCTGTATTTCCATTGAAATTATCACCAGTTTATTCCATCTCAGTTTAATGTTTTCTAAGCCACAACCACTGTTGCATTGTTATTATTTGAGGAAATATTCCTACTATTTTGGAACTCACCCTGATTAACTCCTCTAGTGATACACTGTAAATTATAGTCAGCACAGACTTTGCCCCTTTGAGGGAGAAACTCTGTGATTTCATGATAATTTATCTTTATTGCACACTTTGTTTTTTGATTGCTTCCCTAGGCATGATATAAAATAAATATATAACAAGAGTAACAATTAGTAATGTTACAACTTAACATGACTGCAACATGAATTTATACTACTGATGTCACCAATTAGATGAGTATAATTTAGCAGTCTGCTAAAAAATTCAAAAGGACAAAACACATTACATACGAGTGAAAATCATAGTAAAACTTGTGAAAATATCTATGTGGAGAACAGGAAGGCTCAGTGAAGAATCATAAAATTTCAGAACTACTACATTATCTGAAGCACTAAGTAAGTTATTTGAAATAAAATTAGAACAACTTAAATTTCATCATATCTTTGTACTTTCTGAAACCAAGGATATTACAAAATCTAGTTAAAATTGTAAAACTTGATAGGTGTATAAGAGAATTGAATAAAGCAGTAAAATAAACTCATAATTTTCCTAAAAATTACAAATATAAGATTAAAAAATTACATCTTTCCAATATTTAGAGAAGACATTCTTTCTCAGTAATCACAAGGAAATACTGTGTAAGATCATGTAAAATGATCTGTTTATAGAAAGATAATAGAGAAAAGAAGATCTGCAGCTTTTTTTTTTTCTTGTGAAACACATAAATATTTTATTGTCATAAATGCCATAATTCTTCCCTGGATTTTTGCTGTCATTGAGCCTAATGATAAACAAAAATGAAGGACTGATTTGTCTCAGTGACAGTGCCACTTTTCCAGATGAAAGAAAGAGTTTCTTTCCAGTAAGGTATCTCAGATGCAATATAATTTAATTTCTCATGTGCCCAGATCATGTCTGTAAGACAGAGACACAGGAAAGAAAAAACAACTGGGTTTATTCCTTCAAAAACTGAATCAGATATTTTGAATTGAAATCACCTGTGTCTGCAAGCTAAAAGCTTTCTGTTTTGTCTCCTTCAACAATAAAATAAAATAAAATAAATAGTGAAAACACGTTTAAGAAAAGTACCTGGAAAATTTTCCACTATTTTCTGTTGAAAAAAGTTCTTTCCTGATGAGAATTAATAAAAGAAGATGGTATTGCTTATCAAGACAATTTTGGAAACAGAAAAGTCAAAATGAGAACTTTTCATGATTGGTCTATTCACTTTTATTCTCTCTCTTAATGATAGGACTGGTTTTCTATTCTTGTGTTGGTAAATATATGTATCACTTGCACAGTTGAATGCAGGTAAACCTTAGAACAAAGGCCAAAAAACTGGACAGTGTGTTTGACAAAGAACTATGGGTAGGTCAGACTGATTTTCAACTCTGGTAGGCAGATGACATACACAATAGCTCCAGAACTTTTGTGTGGCAGCATTTGCTACTTAGCTTAATTTCATCTAGGGAGGAATATTAGATGAAGCAGTAGTCAGATGAGCAGGTAATTCTGTGCACTGAAATACTTTTTATCTTTTTTTTCACTTCTAGTAGGGGAATAGTTTGAAATAAACCTCTGTTGATAATTAATGTAGGGTGTTCTGGGATGGTTATCTTCTGCCTCTTTAGAAAAGTGAGAGGAAAAAAAATGCAAACCACAGGAACAGTTTTATTATAAGCAGCCAACCTCTAGGCTTTGTCTAATTTTGCTCCTCTCCCCTAATAAGTCACTGAGTACATGTTTTCCATGTAAAAAAAAGCCTCCTCGTGGTGGTGGCCACTACCCTTAGAAGTGAACCTTTCCAAGAGTCATGTCTCAAGGAACATCTGGGTGAAACGACAAGCAAGAGTTGCTCTCAGAGGACTGCTTTGGTTAGCCCTTGAGCAGTAAGGTGAGGTCTCTTTCACAGCTGTAGCATTTCCTGCAATGTCTTACCTGCCTCGTGGGAAAAATCCCTCCCATGCAGACATTTCCCTCTGAATGTGGCATCACTCTCCCTTTGTCTGATAGAAGCAACATAGAATCAGCAGCTGGCAAGCAGCATGCACACCAAAAGGTACCTCCGGAAATTAAATTCCCTTACATTTCTTCTGAATAGCTTCCAGTGCTTGAACTCTCTAATTTATGGGCCACTCATACTTTTCTACACTGCAGCATGGCATGCAGTGTGTACAGATGCTTGGGGCTGACTTCTTTGAAGCCCTAGACAAATACCATACACAAAAAAGGGTGCCAGGTGCTCAGGGCTAGGATGCTAAAGAGGCCAAGAGCACCTACAGCTCCCATTGACTTCAGGGGCAGCTGAGGCTTCTTGACAACCCTCAGGAAGAGCTCAGCAACTTACAGAAGTTAAGAACTATGTTTTAAAAAGGTTCCTCTCTTTCTGTTCTCTTTCTTAGAATGGCATGTTGTGCATGAGATACTTATTGCCTTAATTTGATATCTAACAGATTTAAATAGAAATGAGCAAAACTATTCTGCAAAGTAAACAAATAAAATTTAGACTTTCTAGTAAATAACAGGACAACTGTGCGTTAGGATTTAATGATGAGAAGAAAGTTATATTTGGCAAAAGGCATCTGTAATTTGTGTTTCCATCACTTTATAAAGCTTCTTTTAATGGATTAAAATCACTTCTGGCAGCCTTTTTCCCTTTGCTGTCATAAACGAAACCCAAATATCTACTTTAGGGAAGATAGTTGTTAGAAATGCAAAGAGAAAGTTCTGAATAGGAATAAATAAAAGTATTACTATGATTGCTTCACTTTTTAATAGCCAAAACATTTCATAAGACGCTTTACTTTGCTGTAAAATAAGCTTTTCACATCTTTGCAGATGTTTCATGTGTACCTGAAGGAATATGAATATATTCAGATAGTCTTACAAATATGAATATATTTATCAAGATAGTCTTACAAAGTATTAATCATTATCTCATCTCTCTAATGAATGGAAAAAATATGGTTTCACTCTTTTTTTTTTTCTCTAAATTAAACATAATTAGACCTTTTTTCAGCTGGGAAATCTCTAAATTAGGTAGCTATATGAAATTTTCTGAGACATACATTGCAGGACCCTATGAACAAGCCTGAGGAAGTAATAAAAATGAAAGGTTTTGCATATAGTTTTTCTGCTCTGTAAATTGCTTGTTTTTCTTTTCTTTTTTTTTAATTTTTTTTTCTCTCCTCTATGTTACTTTGTGAGAATCAGTGTTAATAATCCAAGAAAAATATGCACTATGGAGAATCTCTGCAACACATGCTGGTGTGTTGAAGTGTCAAACCAACACTGTAAATCCATATTCAAAATAGGAAAGAGCAGCATTACAATCTTGTTAAACACTTGCATAAATATACACCAATCCTTAAGGTGAGGGGTGGAGGGGGGAGTGTGAAACTATCTTTCCAGAAATATGATTGATATAATGCCAGAGACTTGCCTCCTATCTATAGATTAGGACTGTGGCTTCAAAAGCTTAAACATTTATAACTATGTAGTGTGAATTTAAAGAACTATTTATAGAAAGAATAGTTTACATAAAAATGCAGCAAGAAAGTATCAGAATTTTTTTTTAAAAAAAAACAGTTTATATGTACAGTAATTATAAATTATATCTGCAGAGATTCTAAATAGACAAAACATCACTTCATATATTTTTGTTTTGTTTTCAACAGCTATAATGGATCATGAAGTATATAAAATGCATAGCAGTTCAGCTAGTTCAGAAAGGGAAGCACCTCAGGGAAATATTGTACCAGATTCTCAAATAGACCTATGATCCCATTGTGCCACTCAGCTACTACAAATGAACCATAACCCAGCTGAAAATTTCTGGCAAAGGATTCTCCGTCTTCAGCAAATTCTCTTCGGACATGTATCTATCATTCCTAGGCACTATAGTTTTATGTTTTCACTGTGAAAAAGACATCTCAAGACTAAGAAAGTTCATGGTACAATCCTGCTACACTCTTTCTCCACTGATATGAAAGCCCCACCAAAATCCTGAAGCACCAATAGAATTGGACCAAGGAAACTCAGAACAGTTGAAACAGTTAATTTATATCTTTTATCTCCTGTGTTGAATCAGACACAGGTAAAGTAGTGGTTCTCTAAGGAATTCTCCTTCATTTACTTCTCTTCTTAAAAAATAAAATAAAATAATTAAAATTAAAAATTATTTTTACCTAACATACTTCATGAAAAAAAAAACAAAAACAAAACCCTCAAAGTAATGTCTATTTCAGTATCCTAACTTCTAAAGGATTTAACAAATCTGTCAGTCTCCTTGTCAATGGCAGTAGAGCTTCTCTAATTAAATAGAAAATGGGATTCTCTCCCTTTCCCTGACAAAATAAAGGAAACAAAATTCTTAATAATGCAATTCTCTCTGACATTTCAGCATGAATGGAGGGAGCTGTTATCCACCCCTTAGAAAACAGTAATGTGCAGAGCATGATATTTATAGTAAATATAAAACATATAACCATTTGGATTCTAGAAATGTCCATGTTTACAACTATATGTTAGTGGTAAAAGCTTGTGAAAATAAAAAGTAACATGGTTAAAAGCTCAAACACAAGACAGCAAGATAGAACAGATTTTCATTTTTTAAACTCAAGAAAGATGTAAATAACCATGACATCTAACAATGCTAAGCAATAACAGTTATTAAGGTAGTCAGAAGGAAGGTAATTACATTAATATGTGGTATTGTTTGACAAAGAAAACAAGGAAATAACAGTGGAAGCTTGAAGTCTATTTATATGCTCACATGTCTGTGACTGTGTGACCAACGAAGGGCAATGAGCAATTTCTAGATAAAATCTGCGTCATTATTCTCATATTACAAGAAGGAAATATAGGGCACAAAGAAAGACAGCAAAGAGTGTCGTCATTCAAATGGAGTGTAAGACTTAAAAGCAAAACCTGGAACACATCCAATTTGAGGATGAAGAAATAGAGTACTAAAACCTCACTCATTATTTTAATTCCATAAAAAATGGGGAGCATTAGAGCCTTTTCAAGTGTTTTTGAAATAGTTATATTCAAGAAAATGACTTTACAGAGAACTGTTAGTGTTACTTTACAGTGTAGGAAAATATTTAAAAGTAATTTCTGGGGGGAAAAAAATAGAAATAGGTCAGGGTTTCAAATAAGAGAAGAAGGAAGAAAAATGAAAAGGAAAAGAAAAGATACAGAATAATAGATACAAAACCAAAGGCTGCACCACTTTACTTCATGGGCAAACAAGTGAACCCGAAGTGTATGATGGGTTGTGTTATGGAATTGCAAACACTATGGTCCACTGATGGATGCACATGACTCAACACAACGTCGTACCCACTGAAGTATCTGCATATTTTTCACACCTCAGAAAGTCTTCAAGGCTTGGCGCCTTTTCCTGTGTGTCATAAACTATTGGGTCAAATGTATACCTCTCAAGAAATTTAAAAAAAAAATCAAAATCAAGTATATTCAAAGGCATGTAAAATTAATTTGGTTGTATTTCTATTTCATCTAACTACTGTGAAATTTCTTGATCTCCAGAGAGAAATGACAAGTTTACCTTCCAGAAGTAAATGCTATAGAAAATAATAAAGTCACACGTGCCTGAAAAGAAAGAGTGAAAAAAACCCCAACCAAACAAAAAAACCCAAACCCACATTAAATTATTAAATGCATGCTGAATATGCTTGACAAGATCCTGTCATCAGAGAACAACATCCTGTAAGAAAACTGTTATATATTAAATAACTGCTTGATACAGCAGCCACATTAAAACTTTCTTTCAAGGAGATAAATTATGCTTTTTAAAAAATAAACACATGTGCTAAGGAATATGTATCAAAAAACATGGAATATTTNCAAAAAAAAAAAAAAAAACCAAAACACATGTGCTAAGGAATATGTATCAAAAAACATGGAATATTTTATAGTGAATGATAATATTTTATTTGTTTTCTATACTGAAGTTATTGCCTCTTTGCGTATCATTTCCAAGGACCACTTTGATTTCAGTATTAGACTTGAGTTGAAATAGAAGAGATCCACAGAAAAATGGAAGTCAGTCATAACAGAGTACACCTTCAGTATGCTGATAAATGAAAATGATTATGGTATAAGTTATTTGTAAGCAGGACAACTTTAGAGGAACAACAAAAAAGGAAACAGATAAAAAGGAAGAGAACACAATCCAATATATCCTAATATA
>VZTR01018483.1:118344-134623 GCA_013400775.1 Chaetops frenatus | reverse complement strand
AAAGGAATGCCCAGCAGTGCTATCAGACAGCCCTGATGCAGTCTGGGGCAAGCACTGTTGGAAGTCCTTCAGCACCAAAGCCAGCATATTGTGCACCTGCAGTGTCAGGGAATTTACAGTATGTATTACAAGTTAGATCACTTAATGAGGGCAAAACGGTCAGGACTTCTCCTTCTACTACACCAAATCGTTTGCATGTACTCTGTCCACCAGAGACTCTGAAGAATGAAGCAATGAACTTCTTACCTTGCATCGTTGCTTTTGTGGGTTCTGAAAACAGAGGAATGAGCAGGAGGTAGATGAGGTAGACAAAGGAGAGCCCATTGTAACGGAAAGCACAGGCTGCAATTAGAGAAAAAACAACACATTGCTTAATTGGCCTGATAAAATCAAATTCAGTGGCACAAAGCATTTCCCACTTGAGTTTACAACTTATCTTGTCTACTTTTGACTGCTTATTTATACGATTTTTCCACAAGTATCCAAGTTTATGCTTAAAATAAATCTTAGAATCAAAGATTAGGTCAGGTTGGAAGGAGCACGGTGCATCATCTGGCCCACCCTCCCTGCTCAAGCAGGGTCATCCAAGACCACACTGCACAGGATTATGTCAAGATGGTTCTTGAGTATCCCAAGTGAGGGAGACTTGTATCAACAAAGTCTTCTCAGCTATATCCAAAACAACTTGGTTTTGGAAGACGGATACGTCTTTAGTCCTGCCAGAAACAAATCCAAAACAAAAGAAGTTTCTACAGACACCACTTCCTGAAATTTCATGGAATCAGTATTGGGAATGGATATGGAAGGATAAAAAGCATCTATGCTTTATTTCTGAACTGATATGACTGCACCATCAGCCTTAAAAAATCTGTCAAGGATTACAAAATCCACCAAAGCTTGAAAGAGGGTTTCTCTGAGTGAAATCCAGAATCCTTAAGAGCAGCTTGTCATTTTCCTGTAAGAATTGCTCTTGTCAATTACTAAAATTTCCTTATAGCCACAGCCTTTAAAGGCCAACTGAAGACCTATACCTACACTTGTAACTATAAAAAACCTGCAAGATAGAGTAAATAGGACCTATCCTATGGGGAATTCCGCAAGCAATTATCAGAGCTCTAAAGTCAATGTACTTGAGCAGAGGGAGGCAGCCCTGCTACTATGGACCTACTCCCAGGGTGCTCTACAGAGAAGCACAGGATGTACAATGGCCATTAGTGGCCTTCTTGGAAAGAATGGCAAAGAGGACACTCCTGATATCAGGACAAATCCATAAATCAACTTTTTGGCTTTTTGTTTTTTTTTTTCAAGTTTAATTTGGGGTGGGAAGAACTTCTTTGGCATTCATAGGAAGAGGTACAATAGTGGTTTAAGGCTGTTCTACAGCCTGAAGGCTTTTCTATTTCAATGGAAAGGACCACTGTGCTCAGTCATTCTGGTAGCAGAATAATAGCATTAGCAGGTAATACTATTATCCAGTTATTTTTGGGATTGTGTCAAGCAGATTTTAATTGTGGTAAACAGCTTACATATTTTCGGTGCAATATTATGCTCATTTTTTTTCTTTCTTGAGGACTGAGCTTGCTGCACTTCTTGTAGAGCACCTAGCACTTGGTTTCCCAGTACAAAGACAGAAAATGGCAACTGTGTGCTTTAGATGTCCTCCTTCATTAGCTGGAAGTCACTGAATGTCTTGCTAACAAGTCTATGTCAAATATTTAGAACCTCTATTTATATCAAAGCCTCCTGCAGCAAATTTGGCTAGATGTAGCCTGGAAAACCTGTATTTATTTAAGCAGTTGCAAGAGTACTACAAATATGTCTCAGAATTATGAATTAAACCCCCCAAACCCTAGCTGCAACATTTTTACTATTCCCTACTGCAAATATTCCAGTATTTTTATTTTGTGCTCATCTCCACTAGTGCTCATCTCCACTCATCTAGTACGAGTTTCTGAAGAGATGAGTGCCTTATCAAGCTGACATGCAAGACTAAATGACTGAATATAATTCTAGCAAGATAAAAGATTAGGAGACAGCAGCTGCAATGCTTTCACATATTTGCACTGCATTAGATCATTATTTTGTCAAACACATATATTCCTCAGTTTTGACACTCAGAACTATCTAGAAAAAGTTGCAGAGCATAAAATCAGTTTCAGTTTGTCACTGATGCACAACAAAGGACCCAGAAAAGCAAATGAACCCATCCTCTACACTCCCTCTGGTATTCACAAAGGTCTCCTTCTGCAAAGGAGCTGTACACAAATGTCCATAACAATGGAAAGTCCCATTTAAGATCAATGGAACTCCATCAACAGAAAAAGCACCTATAAAGATGAGTTTCTTGGCAAACCAGGTGGTATAGAAATTTCTGGGCATTTTGGATACATTGGTCAGTTTGCAGTATCAAAATTAATGTAATTTTTAGCATTTTAGGCTTGTTACCTCTTCTCAAAATTGTCTAATCGATTAGCAAAATTAATTTCAGAGGCCTTTTTCTTGAACTATATTTACCTCAAAATTTACTGCTTTCTATTCCTAGAGCTGTGTACTCAAAAGGTTTTTTTCCTCTACTGCTACATAAACAGGACTATTAACAGAAATTACATCTCCATTCAAACCTTTCCTTACATATTTTTTCATGTAAAGCACCCAGAAAACCCTTTAGTTTCTTAGCTTCAAAAGGATGGGCTTTTCTACAGCAAACACTGAACAAAAAGGCATAAACTGGAAAATATACCACACATGCAAAGTCCATACACACTTTCTGCTCTTCAGGCTTCTTTTTAAACCATGTCTCACCATGTTTTCTAACAGTCCCTATTAACAAAACTTCAGAAATGTGATTTTCACCTCAGAAGTTCTGCTGTTGTTTACAGTCCAATGATAGCAATAACACACAATTGGGAAAAGACATAAAAAGCAGAGCTATTAATACACAGAATTAGAAGCAAATAAATTTTATATTTTCTATCACCAGAGGTACTTTAAAGCACCTTCCCTTAGACACAAGAAAAGAGCATTTTATAACATGTAAGACTGACTTCTCCATTAATAAGTTAATATTTTAAATATTTCAGTTTTAATGTATAAAGCATAAAAGCTGTTATGCAAACCTTTATTAATTTTTATTATCTTTCTCAGCAGTGGCCAGATTGATTTCCAGCTGAAAATTTTAATTCATTCTTAAGAAAGACATGTACAATATGTGCCATACAAAATCAAAAAGGCGTTTCAAAAAAACCCATATATACATGAAAAACATATATCACTTGACATTATGTATCCTTGTCCTTCTGGATTTTATTTTTCATTGTTTTATGCTAGCCAGAGTAGAAAGCCTTTGAAGAAAATTAATATTGCTTCATAGACACATCAAGTTTCTACACAGAATTCGAACAGCTGCTACATATTATTATTTCATATTTATATCAACAGTTTCCTTTCCTTCATTTAAAGAGAATAATTTGTATAGAATTGGTGGTTTACCTGTTATATAAAAAAATACTGGAGAGCAAAGTGAGGGGCAATAAAGAAATTTGCAATAAGCTTGCAAATTTATTGAAATAAATTGGAAAGAAGAGGAAAAAACAGCCTCATAAATGATGTGTTTAGTTTTATTCTACAAAAAATGTAAGAGTATTTAATTCAGCAGTGGAAACTACATGTTCAAAAAAACCAGCCTTCAAGAGCACAGGCATAGTACCAAAGGACTACTGAATCCTCGTCTGTAAACCAGCATTCTGTCAAAAGCCACAACAGAAAACAAGAAGGAAGGTGAAGACAGAATTAGCCATTCACTCACTATTTCTAAATTTACTTTAGTAAAAAACCACTATCATTAATGCTAACAGAATAATGTATTGCTTGTTATACCCTTTTCTCTTCAAGAACTATGTAAAAACATTTCTTCCACATATTTCACATATTTCTACTGTAGGTTTGAGAATATTACATATCCTTCTTAGTCTTATCCTATCCAGACTCTTGTGTGCTTTAGCATGAGGAGAAATTAATTCAGCCAACTGCACTGAAGTAATGTGTCTTCTACCTTCAGCAGGATATTGCATAGTGTTTGCATCCTGTTTTAACAACTTTACAGCTGCAAGATTATTAAGAAAGCTGTGCTTTTTAAAATTGGTACCTGTAGATTAAAATTTGGTCTAACTTTCACACTTGTTTTTCCAGTAGCAAAAAAAAAAAAAAAAAATACATTCAGTGAAAATATTAATTGGAAAAAGTGCTGCTGAAAAAAATGTCTAACCCTGAGCAAGCAAGGGCTGTTGGCTGAAAGACAGAGGTGATGCTTTTCACTCATTCTTATGCCCAGCTGATCTGAAATAAAGCTCTGAGAGAAAGAGACCAAAACACAGAAGGGAAAAGGAATCAGCAGCTGAATGATCTTTGAAATTTCTCAGTCTCCAGGAGGCCAAGTATCCAACCCTCAAAGCTAGCAGAACTCAGCACCAGATTCCTGCCTGTAATGTTGTTCCTAGTTATCCTATGGTTAATATCAGTCATATCTTCAGCATTCTGAAAAAAGCCACCGACTACCACACAATTCAGATGACTAAAACAGTGCACAGATGCTAGCCTTTGATATTAGGTATCATATGTGAATAAGACATTGATACACACCCCAGATGAGAAACTTTTGGTGCAGAAGCTCAGCCTAAGAAGTTAAATGCTGAAGCAAATTTATCTCCTCCTCCAAACCAAGGTGTTCCACATGACAATTCATTAATGTGTGTCATGAATGATCAACTCTTCCAGGAAGATAGTTAAGACTGCTCTTATCAATAAGGCACTGTTCTAATGTCACAATTATTTAGGCCTTTCCACTTGTGCTGCTCTCCAGTAAGACACTTACCAGCCAGTTCTCACATTCCTTAGAATATTCTAAACTGGGGAAGTTTGGGGGGCTTTTTGTTTGCTGGTTAGGTTTTTCTACCCCTAATCGTCTTACTGGACACCAAGAGCTGTGGGACCAAGGCAAGTAGGTCCAGCATTAGGCCAGAGGGACTCAGCCTTCCATCGGACACTGAAATGTTATCATTTAAGGCTCAAACATCTTCATGAAGGACTTTTGCCTATTATAGCAAAACTGTACAAAAGCTGCAGAGAAAACCACCAAAACCCTGAATGGAGCCCTACACTGCTCCTTGATGGACTATATGAACTATAAAAGAGCTTGGTAATGGAAGTAAATGTTAAAAGAGGTAAGGTGATTTAAATTCTACAGAATAAGAACTACTAGAAACAAATACTTTTTTCAAGGAAAAAGAGTTAAAAATTTTTCAAAACAAACCAACAACAACAAACCCTACCTCCATAAGCCAGCCAGAGGTAAGCTTTCCAACAATGTGATACAAAAAGGAGAGGTCAAAACTGGTGAGAAAAGTCTGGTTACACCCTGCATAAAGCTTCCACGGTTAAAGCTCTTTAATTTCTAGTAACACTACCTCTTGGTATCAACCAGCAAATGTGAGAAGAAATGGAACAAGAATTTTTTCTCCTCTTCCTAAAGATTCCTGCATGCTGTGTTCTTTAACCAAAACTCTCACACACACACAATAAATAGCAGCAAACTGCCCTGCAGTATTTCCTCACAGCTTCTGATGCCTCTGCCCCCAGAGGCAGGGCTGTCCTTGAGAAGAAAGCCCACCTAATCTCACATTGAAACAAAGACCCAAAAGTCTGTACACAGCCTGCTCTGTTGTCTATTGAGCACTGTTCTACAAACCAATGTAGTAAAAAGTTAAGCTTATTCACTGTTGGCAGAATAAAATGACCCAGTGTTAATACCTACAGAGCTGAATCTCCCAGAAAGATGATGCATCAGTTGCTGTCATCTCCCCTATAGTTTTATGAGCCAACAACTGTTAAGGTACAAAGTGGGAGGCAACCTTACATTCCCTTTTCAACACAGTCAGAAGTGCAAATCTCATTTCTGAGGATTTCTCACTTTTACCTGACATAGTAACAGCCGTTACTAACCAAACGCAGTAGAAATTAAAAAAAACCAAGAAGATTAAAAATTAAGTTCACTTGATCAGAAATATGCATTACCATTTCTGAAAAAGAAAAGAAAGGCTACCTCTATAAATTGCTATTTTTAATATCTTCTAACACTTCATATTTCAAATTTCTGTTCCAGAAATAAAATTGTTTCAGAAATTTTGCCTCCAAGATTCTTTACGATATTAATCTAGAAATTGCCACACATTGCAAAATTAGTTATGCTGTAAACAACCTATTTTAAAGAATAAAACTGTTATAGTGACCAAAAATATTCCCCTTCGAAAACTAAATCTCTTAATATCAGGTGTCTGATAGGGATAGTGCCCAGGGAACTTTAGCTCACAGTTGTGAACTTTATTTTGACTTACTGAAATTCAGAAGAAAGGGTTAACTTCTGGCATAGTTTTGGTGTCACATCTGAGTAATTGCATTTGAAATAACACTTGTGACAGATGAGATCGGAATGATACACCACTATGCAGGACAGTTAAGTGAAGTGCATGTAAACTTCCCATCCCTGTAGAGAAAAACAGTGGTCATGGCCCCTGGTGTGCAGTGCAGAACCACACAGAACTGTGTCTGCTCAGGACAAGTTCCCTCCTGCATCAGCTGATACTCCCTCCACATCCAACAGCTCTGCTGATCAGGCCGTGCTAACACACACCACTCCCCACCCTGCTCCTGAGCCAACATTTCAGCACCGGGCTGCTCTCTGTGCTACACCTAGAGAGAAAAGGTTTCTCTTTTGGGAAAAAAAACACCAAAACATGAATGCTCTGACAAATAGATAAACAGGATGCTTTTGGTTCATGTCAGCACTTCTACAATCATATTTTCTCACCTGTCAGCATTCATCAGGAGAGATAACTGCTGGACAGTGAACATTTTTTTAATGGCTTGGGGTTTTTTTTCCCTCTGATTTTTCTTGCCTTTTCTCTGTTTCTCCAAGCAGCAGCTTTAGTAAGCTCTCTCTCCATCAGAAACCATCTGGAACAGATTTTAACTTTAAGGCAAATATTGTCTGGGAATCAAGAGCAGAAGGAGGAGAAGACAGAATACCCTGTTCACCACTTTCTTTCAGCTCTTCGGAACAGGAGCTGTGTTTCCCAGCTCTATTTGGCAGAAAAGAAAATGAACAAAATATCTCAAGTCATCACATATCACAATCATCATCTTATGTAGTATAATGTCTTTTAAAGCAGTATGCACTCTCACAAGCAAATCCATGTCAATACATTTTACTGCCATGACTAAGTATACAAATATTTCCAAAATAAAAAACATGATGGACACCATCATCAGTAATTTTTCCCATTAGAAAGATCAGCTTCCCATTGTGACTCATTTCAATTTCAGTGCCAACTGAAACTAAAATCATTTACTGAAGAGGAAAGAGATATCTTATTCCTCCACTGAGGTGGCTGCCTGTGGAAGGGATACTGTCTGCATTCTCACCCTTGCTTCAGCAACAGCTCTTCTGTCTCCAAACTCCTCTCTCTAGGAAAGTAACTGGGAGCTAAACAAAAAACTCAGCTCCTCACTCATTTTCATGGGATGAGAAAAGCATGTTCCCGTTTCCCCGGACATCTGGAGACAGTAGTCTGGTTCTGCTGTTACAGTTGCATAACCCTGTCAAGACTCAGACTAAAAATAACAGCAAACTCAGAACACAGATGACAATCAAATGTCATACACTGCTACTGCTAAACACAACATCAACCAGGGACAGATGTTGGGAGAGTTGGGTGACAGAGAGACCTCCTTGAACAGAAAGGAACTGAGACCTTCGATTACAGCTGCTAAGAAGCTACAGACACCCAGAACAGGTACCCAGTCAGAGGTTTCCAGCAACTAGAAGTGTCAATTTCAGCATATGTTACCATTCCTCCACCACCACTCACACTCATTGTCTTTTAAAATACATGTATCACTCTAAGTCAATTGACATAACATGCAGAAAGAATCAAGTAAATTTTTTTGCCGTCTGTTGCCTACACTGACATCAGTCCTAAAAAACTCTGAGTCAGACAAAGGACGTGTTAAAAAAATAACCCAGATAAACACCTCTGAGGAATATAAACATGATTAAACATCAGAGAGGTGTTAACACTGAAGAATATGAGTGTCATTAGTGAAGTTACAAATATGAATGCAGAGTTTGAAACTCTGCCATTATTTATTCCAGTAGAGGAAAGGATAGATAAACTTCCTTTCTTGGTCCATCACTGAAAAAAAAGGACCCAGAGGATTGCAACTGTAAGCTATAAATCTGAATGATGAAGGAGCATTTCAGACAGTGCTACAAAGCCACAGTGTTTACCAAAGGAAACAGAATTTTTAAAAATAGGTAACTCCAGGATATCATCAAGTGCGTAAAGGAGATACAAGCTCCTCATTCTTGCAATGTCCCTATTCCAAACTGATGTTGCTTGTACAAAATAATAAATCCCTTTTTGTCTGAAGAATTGTGCATTTCTCTCTCTTCTTACAAATACACTAGGTAACTTTCTCTTATTGCACAGAAGTTTTGATCTATAACAGGCATCTACTTAGGAATGCCATGAATTGTCTTGCAAACTATTTCTCCTAACTCGGAACCAGGAAAGTATCCTGAAGGACTCAAAGAATCACAGAACCCAAGGACAGGGTTACTAGGAGGCTGTTGAAAATCAGCAAATCTGATCTGACCACTAAGATTGCCCTTTCTGGAGAAGTAGTACTTAAACCCATCTGACCTCCAATATAATTCCACGTGCACATGACAACAATCTCTGCAAGAGAGTGCTACTGGGACAGATGCATTTTACTGAGGGTTTCAAATGCAACACTTATCTAATGTTGAATTGAAAGCATCATTCAGAAATCCTACCATTGGAACAGAATCATGGTCTTGTCCAGTTTTCACACAGCACAGTAATAGTTATTTAATTATAATTGCTCCATAAAGTAATTTAAGAAAAAAAATCTTAATTGTGCATTTATTTCAAGTAGAAACATCCTCCAGAAAGCACAGGGCCCAGGGCCCATCTTCATCTGTTTCTATGCACGTCACTCAAGAAACTTTCCCTACATTCAAGGAGTTGCAATCTGTGGCACTCCCTTCAGGTTGCCAAATCTCTTGTACTTTTGGGAGGCCTTCTTCCATGTATCGATTTTCTTTTCTACAGCATCTGTAGCAATGTTTTCTTCCCCTGAAATATGTTTTGAAGAAACTCACTCAGACTTTTGATAAGCTCTCAGCCAAATTTTAAGAGCAAGACTGGAAATTCAAAATGATTTAATACCTCTTTCATGTTTATAAAACAAACCATTGTGTCCTTGTCCAAGAATATTTGAATGTGGGAAGAAGAAGTTTAACTTGAAGAAAACTTCCCACGCAGTTAGTAATTCTAATCTGTTTATATCTAGGCTCAATATAAAGTCTGACTACGTTATTTCTCTGGAGTCAAGCCACTGGCCTGAAGACACCAAATAATATTATGCAGCATCCCACCAGAAAAAAAATTAAAACAGTTACATTCCACCAAGGATATCAGGGTCCTGGGCTCACCACTACAGAACTTCCAGAGCTCTCAACATAGCCAACTGCAGAGTAAAGGATATTCTGTTGCAGGGGAAGACAGAGAACAAAAACTTGTCATCATTAGGCATTTCCTGAACACAAGGAGATGGGTACAGTAAATTTAAGGGTCTCAACAGGAATCTTCATTCAAAAAACACAATACTGTATTTATCTCATTTAAGGAAAACCAAAATAAAACAAAAAAAAAAATCAAACCAAAAACCCAGCATCTTCTTAATTGAGCAAGATCTCAAATTTGGAGAAATGAGTCCACTGAAAATCTCAGAAGATCTGTTCTTGAGAAAGAGCCAAAATATACATCCTGTAGGATTAAAACTAAGTGAAGAGCACATTAAATTTGATTTAAACATATCCTGAAAATTTAAGAAATATATAAACACCAAGCTGTCTTTCAAGTTTAAAAAAAAATAAATTTGTTTTTCTTCACAATCTCTGCAGGGCAGCCAATGACCCCTTGCAGTCAAGAGTTCTACATACAGTGAAGATAACAGCTGTAAAGACTTACATAATCCTTGTGACTTTATTATTTAGCACTCCCATTAGTCGAAATTTTTATCTGGTTAACAAAGTATTTTTTGTCAGTAAACTGACAAAAAAAAATTTATACCATCTGAGAACACAAACATGGACTTCAAAGTGGGCTTTATGAGCAAACTGACCAGAATTAGTTTTGGATGAAGTTTATAGCTCCAGAAAAGAAATGTGCCAGAAATAAGTAGAATGCTGGGGTTTGTTTAAACACAAGGGTTCTCTTCATTAACAGGTAGACCAATGTACAACAGCCAGTCAGTGTAGCAGGAGTATTCTTATTTGCCATGCTTGAAAAATAACTAACTTTGTCCCTTGCTGCATGGCTTTAAGTGATGGAAGTGGGAAGATGAAGCTGCAAAAAAAAGAAACAGCAGCCACATACAAGCTTGAGAGATACCTAACTCAGTAATGATGTTCTGTTAAATGTGTTACTGGAAAGTTCATTTACCACGGAGGCAAGAGAAAGTTCTCCTAAAAGTAGGAGTAATAATAATAATAATTATAAAAAGGATTTATGGAAATAAATTAGTTGTGGTTTGGTTTGTTGGGTTTTTTTTTTTTAACACAACAAAAATGAAAACTGTTTTTCAGTTTGAAATCAGGGGAGAATAATGCTGTAAATGAGAACTTTTTCCTGCTTTATCCATTCATATAAGATTCCCTCCTCTCTCAGAATTAGCTATCCACTTCTAAAGTACTTCAATGCAGCATTATAGTTAATTTTGAATATTCAATGCTCCCACATAATTTTCTTGCTTTTTGTCCCTAAACAATTTTGAGAACTATTTTTTTTTTAATCTAGAACTTCCAAGTTATTTCATTACAGCTACCAGAAAATACACCCTTTTTAAACAAATAATCGCCAAGACTGACTGCTTAGCTCTTTGATCCGAATAAATGCATATAAGCACCAAAATTCCCACCATTGTCTTAACTGGTAGCATAAATAAGTTAGGACCTTGTTACAACATATGCTAAAGCAAGCTGGAGTTACGTGTGTTACACACCAAGAACAGATCATGAGTGTGACCAGAAACATTTATCCTTTCTTTAGGGCCTCACGATCTACTCCTAAAAACATTGCTCCTCAATAAATAAGAGTGTGGCTTCACTGTCCCTTGACCACCCAAGCACAATACAGAGCAGACAACTTCAGTGCAGAAGACTACTCATGTAAGGAAGTATCCTTACCTAGTTTATACAGGTAAGAAACCTAACCATAGAAAATTACTTGACTTTATCACATTTACATGACAGCCCTGTAGCNGTTTAATCACTTCTTTTGTTCCCCTTAAGTACCCGGCCATTATGGTCCCTTAGCAACTGATGGGGGGAAAAAATTCCACAGGTGAAGAGAAACAAAAAAGGAGGAACACCCAAACCCCAACACCAAACCTAAACCTGCCATTCCAAGAACACAACCACTCCTCAAAATTTATTACTGCATCTCTTCTTAAGTGGTGCTAGATGTACATACAAACAAGACTTTACTCTGAAATCAATTTTTTTTCTTTTTTTTTTTTTTAATTCACAAGAAATAAGAAAACCCAAAGTGGAAAAATTACTTGCCTAATCATATTCACATTTTTTATCTGGTAATTTTCCCCATACAATTTGTGTCACTTTCTGTTTGAAAACATCATAGTCTGAGTCACAAGTTCTAACCCTGTTTGTCACAATATGCTGTGATGCACTGCAGCACCTGAACACCTTTCAGGAAAAAATGAACATGTGCCAAATACAGTCATACCTTTTGAGAAACTGGAGGTAGTAAAGGGATAGAGAGTAGTTCCAGGATGCAGCCCCAGCACAGGAGGTCAAAACTGTTTCCACCCTTCAAGGTGACAGTCTTAATGCTCCTTACCTGCCTTCAAATGTGTATATTAGCAGCCTTAGCAGCAGGGTTCTTAGAGGGGGGTGGCCCTGTAGCCATAGATCTCTTCATTCAAATGGAAAAAAAATGTGAGAATATATTTACAGGAAATCACAAATGTAACATCAATGCCTCAGAATTTTCAACTGTATCTTGTGTATGTTTATTTCTGCATTATGATTAAACTGGTCAACTTCTGGCACTCAAAAAAAAGAAAGTGCAACATTATACCCATTTGAAAAAACAGCAGATTTGCTTTCCTGGGGGTCTTGTGTTCTAAGCCAACAGGCTGGTTTAAACTTCAACTGTAGGTATCACTGAAATAATATATTAACATTTAAGAAAAGATAGATAGATGCAGTTAAGTCATACTTAGCTCCAAAACCATTGGGTGGGTTTCTTCTTCTTCTTCTAAACGAACAGTCATTGAAGTCTTTCCCTTCATCTTATTCTCCTCCCTCAAATTCACATCAATCCAATAAAAAATCAGTTCAAATTTAAAGGATAAAATTTCAATAAACATCATAAAATTATTTGAAACATTCTAATCATTGCCATCAGTGGTTAATAATACAGAATCTGATGTTTGGTTTACCTGAACTACAAAGAAACACAGGAACCCCCCGCAGCTCATCTAAATCAGGACAGTAATAGCCTGATCCTGCACTCCTTACACAAGTATTTCTGTTCTCTTTCCCAGGACTGTTCCAGGAAGAGTAGATGAACTCACAAACTTTACCAGTATGCACAGTCTAGTAGCTGAACTTGCTTGTGCCTTAGACAAAATACACTTCTTGCTCATAAACCACTGTAACCTGATCAACCACAGTGACTCAAATCCGTCATACCAAACTCCTTCTGAAAACAGGAACGACCAGCTCAAAACCTGTCCTTTAAAAATATTTTTGCACTGTGCTAAGTGACCCCGAACCAACAACATTAGACGCAAAAAATGTGACCATCTCAAAACGTCTGGGAATACTGTTTTGTTTGTGGGTGTAATTCTTAAAAGCAAAGAGATTTTTAGTTCGGATCCATTTACTGGCATGGCAAGACGTGGCACACAAATTGTGTGCATGCCATGTTCTCACTCTCTCAATCAGCATACAAGACATTGGTAAATTTGTCTCTTTTAGCCAAAAGTGCAAGGAATAAAAAAAAGCAATTCCAGAAGGGGCCAAATACTGAATGGCTTCATCTGAAAATGGGAACTGTAGTTCAACATATTGCAAAGAAAAAGAAATGTTATTTTTGTGTCTGGAGACAATTTGAGCCGAGCTTGATAAGAACACTTCTAATCTCTGAAGTGCTGTGTGAACTTCACCCTCCATTGTACAGCCCAACAAGGCTGCTTTTGTGGGTGATGATGATACAGAGGCACAGACAGCAAAGCAACAAATGTGCTTGTCCATACAGTTACAGTTTTAACTTCAGATTCAGAAAACACACAAAAATATATTTGAGATTTTGCATGAGACAGGCTAATAATTTAATTTATTTATTTTATTAATTTAGCTCATCTCTCCTGCCAAAAATGCAATCACCTTCCAGAAGATGAATGTCAACTAGGTAAGCCAAAAGCCATTTATCAACTTTTAGCTAAGAAATATTTGAAGAGCTTTAAAAAAGGCAAGTATTAAAATGCAGATTGGAACAAGCATGAATGGTTTGATTATTACATGGAGTCCTGGAGTGGAAAGAGGGGAGCACATCCTGTTTTGTGGTTAGGAAAGGTTGGCAATCTGAATCTGACCCCCACCCTTTTTTGTGAGATCTCTGCATAATAAATTCGACATTTCAGAAGAAAGCTTCCATTCTCCTCCAGAAATCCTGTGCAAAGAAGTAAAGAAAATTGGGACCTCCACTCCATTTTTTTTTTCAGTTATCCACAGGATTTCCAAAAATAATACCTGCCCAGATGTTGAATCAGACTTTCAGTTTATTTGCAGGCAGCAGAATCAGTAGATTTGAAATTAGCTTCAGATGCTGTGAGAGAGGAAACATCACTTCCCTCCAAATTCAACATCTAAAAGTTTTTTGCATTTCTATGCTTATTTAAAAAAAAGAAAATTTATAGACCAAGAATTAATATATGAGCTCTAAATCAATGCTTCTTTCAAGATCAGAACTTCTGGGCTCAAAGAAATCCTTAATCATGGGCACTAATTGTACCCAAACATTCCACCTCAGCCACCTGCACTCCTTATTTTACTAAAAAAAACCCCACAAGTAAGATTGTAGAATCTACACCTGGTACTAAAAATGGCAGACCATCTCAGATACAATAATTAAAAATATATCTGTAGTTTTAAGTCAGTTTTTTCTTAGTTCAGTATGGAGATTTATTCTTGACCCTTCCAATCCCACATTTTTCATTTAAAAAATTTAACTTCAAAATTGGGCAAAAGGATGGAGCCTGCATCTCTAGTGCTTGATCTCCATATTCAGACCTGGATGAGGTGGGAGGGGAACACCAAAATTCCCCTCAAAACAATAACAAGCTTGTCCACCACGTAGGAATGCCATGCTCCTGCAACATGGGAAAGGTTTGCTTCAGTGAAGTACACTTCGTGGTTCAAACATCTGCTCTTTCTTCTTAGTCAAAGCACATCCAGAGCATGCAAAAATACAACTGCAGCATATTCTCAAATATCTGGATGCTTCTATTAGAAGAATAGTTTATGTCTGAGAAATGAGGATTTAAAATAAACATGGAACCAAATCCTAAAGCCTTTAACCTGGGCAAATTTCCATTACCCAAAGTACAACAAAAAGTCAAATTCTTCTCTTTTTGTTAGGTTTATACAGATTTAAATGGATTTACCCACATTTCTTGAATTCAGATCTATTCATCTGAAAGTTAAGACCATCTTCTAGTGAAAGAGAAGAACGAACAAAACTCTAGTCCAGCATTTTTTCAATATGAAGCACCAGGTCTGCTAAGATTATAGCACCAAAACCAGGAAAACAATACATTTAAATAGCACTACAATCCTGCCATCATTCCAGTCATCTTGAATGAACCTCTTTGTCCCTACTATTAATCCTCTTAAGAACAACCAAAGGACCAAGAGAGACAAGATATTTTTTTAAATGCCTTAAGTGTTGGTCTTGACGTGTTTCATATGATTCATCTGTCTATAAACCCTCTAAATCACACATGTTAAAATCCTGGTCACCAGAAAGCAGCAAGTTTTCTGGTTTCATTTGTACTCTTGGGGATACAGAAGAAAAGTGCACACTTCTCTCCTCCATGCCAAAGGCAGACTCTGCTCTCAGGCATAAGGGCATGAAACACCTTGCCAGAAACACCATCCTGCAAACTCTTCTAGGTGTAAATACGCACTGGCTAGAGGAGGCAATTTTACAGTCTGCCTCCATATAGATGAAGGAATAACCAAGGAAACCAGAGTTTATCCCATGTCCCATCGGATATCCATATCCCCTGGGGCTTTGAAAATGCATAGGACTACTTTTCAAAGAAACTAAAGCACAAAATTTANTTTTTTTTTTTTTTTTTTTTTGAGGGGGAAGAGTGATGTACAGAAGCAGAGGAACAAGGTTATAATAAGCAGAAATCAATTCTGAATGCTGCCCTTACGCTATTCCTGGAACCTTCTTTTTTTTTTTTTTCCCCACCATTTGTTCCTGAAGCACAACCAGCAGCAGCACCAAAGAAACAAAACCCAAATAATATCCTTCTAATAAAAATAAAAATAATACAGTGATACATGTACATATGCTTACCCCCTCCCCAGACTGAACCAGCCATCCCCTTTCTCATGGTTTAACCCCAGCCAGTAGCTAAGCACCACATAGATGCTCAGTCACAAGCCCTCTGCCACACTCTGGTGAGATGAGAAGAATTGGAAGAAAAGGTAAAACCTGAGGATTGAGATTAGAACAGTTTAATAACTGAAATAAAGTAAAATATAGTAGTAAAAATAAGAACAGTTAATTACTTGAAAGAAAGTAAAATAGTACCAGTGCTAATAATTATAATAATATTAGGAAAAAGAGAGAAAGTAATGAAACCAAGAAGCACAAGTGATGCACACTACAGTTGCTCACCATTCACTGACCAATGCCCATGCCATCCCCAAGCAGGGATTGGTGGCTCTCAGCCAGGTCTCCCCAGTTTATAGACTGAACCTGACCATCTATGGCATGGAATATCCCTCTGGCTGCTTCAGGACACCTGTCCTGCCCACATTCCCTGCCAGCTTCTCGTGCACCTGGTCACTGGCAGAGCACGAGACACTGAAAACCCC
>VZTR01018483.1:89757-116939 GCA_013400775.1 Chaetops frenatus | reverse complement strand
TTTTTTTTTTTTTTTTTTTTTGAGGGGGAAGAGTGATGTACAGAAGCAGAGGAACAAGGTTATAATAAGCAGAAATCAATTCTGAATGCTGCACTTACGCTATTCCTGGAACCTTCTTTTTTTTTTTTTTCCCCACCATTTGTTCCTGAAGCACAACCAGCAGCAGCACCAAAGAAACAAAACCCAAATAATATCCTTCTAATAAAAATAAAAATAATACAGTGATACATGTACATATGCTTACCCCCTCCCCAGACTGAACCAGCCATCCCCTTTCTCATGGTTTAACCCCAGCCAGTAGCTAAGCACCACATAGATGCTCAGTCACAAGCCCTCTGCCCCACTCTGGTGAGATGAGAAGAATTGGAAGAAAAGGTAAAACCTGAGGATTGAGATTAGAACAGTTTAATAACTGAAATAAAGTAAAATATAGTAGTAAAAATAAGAACAGTTAATTACTTGAAAGAAAGTAAAATAGTACCAGTGCTAATAATTATAATAATATTAGGAAAAAGAGAGAAAGTAATGAAACCAAGAAGCACAAGTGATGCACACTACAGTTGCTCACCATTCACTGACCAATGCCCATGCCATCCCCAAGCAGGGATTGGTGGCTCTCAGCCAGGTCTCCCCAGTTTATAGACTGAACCTGACCATCTATGGCATGGAATATCCCTCTGGCTGCTTCAGGACACCTGTCCTGCCCACATTCCCTGCCAGCTTCTCGTGCACCTGGTCACTGGCAGAGCACAAGACACTGAAAACCCCTGGGCTTAGAGTAAGCTCTACAACCCAAACATCAGTGCGTTATCAACATTGCTTTCACACTAAATTCAAAACACAGCACTGGGCCAGATACTAGGAAGAAAACTAACTGTCCCAGCTGGAACCAGAACACCCTACTGTTAAAGTAGTCTGACAACATGCCTGGATGTCTCATCTAAATAGCAATTAGGCTGAATCAATAATTAAGAGTAGCTGGAATTATACAGTATTTCAAGCATATCTAATCCGTAAGGTATATTGGTTATCTCAGTATCTGGAGATGAAAAGTTGTCACTTAGCATATTACAAGGGAAGTTTATTATTCCAACTCTACCTTGTGATACCAAGAATGCTGATTTCCTTCCCACACCTTGCAAAAATTCTAATCCTTGCAGCACAATTACATATTAACTCTACAAATTTTGGGCGGCAAACAAGTCATCTCCCTTGCTAATCATCTTGTTCTACCTTATTCCTACGTAAGCTACTGTAGTTCCAATGCAATCACAGTTACTATTCCTCTCAATTTGTTCTCCAGAAAAATACTGAACTCAAACCACTGTTTTTCTCTTCACAGAATTACCAAGCATCATGATCTCACACTGCTCAACACAAACTTTTATAAGCATTTCAAAATTCAAAATAAAAAAGGAAAACCCTCACAAGAATTCTTCTGAAATATTTATACTGTTTATTCATCAGTACTACATAATACAAACTTGTGACATGGTCTGTATAATCTTTTTCCATCACATTATTTACATTTAAATCATGTTTTATGCAAGTTGGCATCCAGTTAAAGAGACTTCAATAACCCTGTGTATATATCTCTTGTGCCATTGAGTCTGGGTATAGCCACGTAGTTTTGGACTGCAAAAATAGTAACAAAACACTGGAGGGTAGTTCACAGAGCCTATTACTGGGCAAAAAAGTTAACTGTCTCTGTCAAGATGAAGAGAGATTAATTGTTTGACCAAGTCAAAGCGGAAGATTCTATAAAAAGACATCTGAAGGGCAGAGCACACAACGCAGGAAGAGGGAGTGCATTACATACTGGATTACTATGTGAACTGACCTCATCTGAATTTAAGAGATTGTTGGGTTTTTTTTTCTCTTCATCAGTAACCCCACACCTGAAACCAATATGAGGTGTGCTACTGATGGATTTAGCACTGTTCAGGAACCTAGAAATTACATTTGAGCAGATTTCTAGAAATTCTGTGGCACTGTGTGACTTCCAATTTTGTATAAAATCCTACAGGAATATGAAAAAGAAGGTTTACTGCCAAGCAAAATCAATTGCTATAGAAAGCTTCATCACTAAATCAAGCTTTGGAGCACAACTCAGGCACCAGGTTTAGCCATAGCCCCAAATCAATGTTGACTGATAAGGAGTGAAAAACTAAAGCTGAGAAAAGAACCCAGAGGACCTTCACCCAGAGCAGTCTGCAAAACCCAGTTGCTGAACTTAGATTAGGGATGACTTGTTAGGTGAAAAGCAGGTTTACTTTCCAGGTTGTTCAGGTCCCTGAATTCATTAGAAGCATGAAGAAATTAATGCCATTTTGAATAAGTAGTATCTGCTTTAACTAATTGACACCTCCCCAAACAGAAGTAATTTGGATTGGAAGATTTCCCAATTAGCTCAGCTGTGGAGAAAAACTATTTACTAGGGTGATCTTACAGGTCTTCTTTATCTCTGACTTCTGATTCTGTAGTTAACAAAAAAAGCAAAGACATAGCAAATTGTTGTATGGTAAGCTGGAGGAATGTAAGTTGTAACACAATGACAGATAGTTTAATCCCTGCAGGTTGTGAAAACTCAGTGGCAACATACCAAATAGCATGAAGTCATAGATGTTAAGCAATCAGCTCTTATTCCTTCTAGTTTGGTCTCAAAATAAAACAAGGACAGGAAGGAAAGAAAAAGGCACACACACAAAAAAATATCTAACTCTGTGCAAAATATTAAAAATTTTAGAAACAAGGAATGGCTATTATTGCCCTATAATTCAGTGATACTCCTCTAAAGGAAAACATCACCTCCTCATTTTGCCTTGCATGAAAAGAGCAATCCTGCTTCATGACAGGCTGCAAAATTCAACTACCCTTGAAAATATGTATTTAGAAAACAAAAAAGAAGTTTATTTAATTGGAATTCTAGTTTAGAATTACAATTAAATCTTCAAAGTGAGCATAAAGACATTGAAACCTCTGAAATGCTGGATTTCTGTTTAAGCAATTAAAAAGATACATCAACTCACAAGTTCTAATGCCTAAACATCCCTGTGCACAGAGACAGTTCTCAGACACCGCGTCTGTTTGGGCTCATCTCTAATTTGTATGATTAGTGCAGTGAATGTATGCATCAATACTCATCTGGGATTTGTTTTACTGGATAGAAACATGCTGCTCAGAGAAACACTAACAAGGAATTTATCTTTAGATCAATATCTGGATCCACCTGGGGACATTAACATAAATAAGAATCTGTATCTGCTTATTAGAATTTAATATCAAAATCTGTCTTTGGCAGAAGAGGCATCAAAATCTATGATTAATATTGCTCCAGACCTTTTTTAATGAAAATACAAGTCCTAAGTATGCTGTCAGATGCATGCCTCCTTATTAGCCTCCTATATAAAGCGTTATTCTTTCACAGTGTTTTCTGCATTTTCTGCTTCCTCTCAACTCTATGAAGTTTTTCTTCCTTAATACTTCTAAAACAGTGAGCACAAAGGTCTTCAGCCACTTTCACCTGCAAAATCTAATGGAAGCGCCCTCTATGAATTTGATAATTTCTCTTACAGGCAACTTTTCAGCTTTCCATTCTCATTCATCAGTTTCACAGCACCCTCTGCTATTACAGCTCTTTGTTCTTTCTATATGTCAGTGTAAATCCAAATCACTGACATATATGATAACTGAATTCAAGTTTTGGTTGACATTTTGGAAAAACGAAACTAAAACCAACCAAACAAGAAAAACCACCTACCCTTCAATGCATACCACCATGATTTCAGCTACTTCATGCACAAACATTCTCACCTTTTGCTTGTAACATCTTCCATTGCTCTTTTTCCACACAAAAGGTTAGTAATGACCAACCTGTGCCTTCATTAGCTCACACATCTCCTGAGTAATCCAAAGGCAGCTCCAGGGTTGGAGCTACATAACAAAACCGAGAGGAAAATATGATGAACAGAAGCTCAATGACCTTGTGACACAGGCACACAGTGCCACCCTGATTGCTTTCAGTCACTGGGATGCCACTGACACCTTCCATGAGCCCACTAGTCCAGGCTGGCTCTTTTCCATTATCTGTTCAAGAGATGGGCTTTATTGGCTTTCAGCTAAATGAAAAATTTCAGTAACAAGTCACATGTAAACTGCCTAATGACAAGAAAGCAACAAATTATGAAATGTTGTACAGGGAGAAGATATTTAATCACTCTCTACACAAAAGCAAAAAGCTTTAAAATGTATTTTTAACAGAAAAACATGAGGGAATTTTGTTAATGTCTTGGAAGTTGGGAACAATTTAACTTAAGTCCTCAAATAAATTAATTCTAATCTCCATCATTCTATCACTCAAAACAAATATATCAAACATATCAATATATTATCACTGTCTTTCTTCATTTATGCAAATTTGAATCATTTATATCCAACCCAAACCTGAAATTCATTCAAGACTGCATATTCCTTTTACAGCAGAATCATTAAATCATTCACTGTCTTCACATATGCTTAAAAAAAACAGAGATTAATTCTTAAGAGCTTCATAAATATCTTGTTACTGCATTAATTAATTTTTAAGTTGTTCTGAAATGAGAATCTTCTTTTGGAATTACAAAAAAAAAGAAAAAAAAATAGCCTTTTTTCTCTCTTTGCCCAAATTTCAATACAGCTAAAAGAAAGACTTGAACAGACTTGCTGTCCAGAAAAATATTCTGAAAATCATGATTAGCATATTAAAAAAATTAAACACTACCATTATGTGTATATTTATGAGATTTCTAATTTGCTTCACAAACAGCTTAAAAGGATGGCCATAAGCAAGACAGGAAATACCAAGAATGTCAACCATCACCCACAAGTATGCTAATGTGAAACAGAATTTGTAAGAATACAGAAAACAGTACAAATTAATATAATTGAATCCTGGAGCACCAAAATTTAGCCATATTCGGAAGTGAAAGCAAGTTAAGACTCTGAGAAAGAATATAAAGATCTGAGAACTATTTCCATATCACATCCATCTCAACAGGAAACTTTCCAGGACTATCCTGTCTCCTAAAAAACATTAGCACACAGGTGATATGATATTATAATAATAACATATATTTTGATTGGGGGAAGTTTAGAAAACCTTCTTAACGTTGATATGATCACTGAACATTGATGATAATTTACTTGCCTTTATCTCTAAAATAGGCATGCATGCAAAGTAATTTATTTCACACAATGATCAGTACAGCTGAGACAAAGTATCAGAAACTATTTTTGAGTGACAGTTGCAGTGAAACAGACAACTATTTCTATTACAACTTGCCAAACTTAAGCTCAGCAACTGAAAGATAATAGTAAACGTGAGTCCAATCAAGCTTTTCTTCCTACTTGCCCAATCATTCCTCTATTCCTGACATCACTGATTTCCCCTGCAAGAACTCAGTCCCAAGTTTTTAGCTGCTAGAAGATGACAAAATGTTTAGCAGACGTTTAAACAAAGAATATTAGAAAAAAATAACAAAATTATTTATTGTCTGTGCTTACTAGTATAAACAGGCCATACAGAAAATCTCTAGATAGTTTTGCTATCACTATGGCACAAGTACCTTCAAACTTTTGGACCTAAACTTATGGGTATTCAGAAAATGCTCATTGGAAACATCTGTCCCAATGTTATAGTCATCTCCAAATATTTCTATTATACTTTTATGACATTTGTGCTTACATACACAACGTCTGAAAACAGGCTCAAACACTGATAAGTAATACACAAGCTAAAAAAATTTAGGGGGATGTATCTCACTCAAAACCTGCAGCATAAAATACTTCTCACATGAGTTAAGAATAAACTGTTCACCTGGATGACCTCCCTGCAGTATTTTACAGATACACTTCTGAACTATACAAGACTCCAATCACTGCCTTCTCACTTGGCACACTTGATGTAAAACCTAAACCAATCCCATTCTTTCCAAAATGTCCTCTTCCTTCCTTCTTCCTGCTCTCCCCTTCCCAGACACAAACCTTCTCTAGTCCAGCTGTACTGCTATCTATCACCTCCAGGCACTCTGGAAAAGAAACAAGCTAGGAGGTCATGAGAAGACCAGATGGCTACAGCTCTGCTAAGCATTAAAGCCATTATCTGTGGGAAAGTTACACTACATCCATCACCTCATGTCTCACTTGGAAGAGCTAGGACTCCTGTGCTTGCCACTTACACCTCTTTACCTTGTAAAGAAGGAGGTGTGTGCATGAAGATTAAATGGTAACTGCCAGAAAAGCACCTCTAAGAAAAGATCACCATGAATGCATTATGTGTATAAACATTTCTGAGCCCAAGTCTCCTAAACTAAATTAAATATAAGGTGTAGAAGAGCTTGTAGCTTTTATGGAGCTCAAGAAATTCCCAAATTTCCTGAAAATGGTAATGTCCTGTGGGTATGAGCAGCTTGAAAGATACAAGGTAAAAAGGCCTTCCAACATTCCTCCTGCTCAGTAGTAGTGTTAAGAACACTGTCTCCAGTTGAAAAGATTTTATTTTTCTTCTACAGTATTTTGGACTTTAACAGGCAGCTATAGCCTGAGAGTCAACAGTCACAGCTAAGACTACTTTAAAATTTCTGAGAGCTAAAAAGACAACAGTAAATGCCCTCAAAAAAGTAATCTATGGAGTCTACCTTTATATTTATAGAACAGAAAGCTTGTAAGCTTCCCTGAAATTGAGTTTTGCTGGCATTGCCCTCCCTCACCATCTTGTCCCTGCCTTCCCTGGATGCCACAGCTGCTTATGCTCTTCTTTTGCACCCACCAAGAAAAGCTGTTAATTCCATCCAGCGAGGCAGAAGAAGTGGAGTGGCCCTTACCAAGACACAAGAAAAAGGAAAAAAAAAATCTGAATTTCCATAACAGGATACATGAGAAGCATTAGTTTAAGTCAGCTCACCAACCCCAAAATCTAAGCTCCTTAACCCATACCAACACTTAAGTGGGTGCAGATGGCCTGCAAATGGCCTTCATTTTCAGTATCTGCACAGCTCATTTGTGGCTTCCAATATTTCAAATACCACATTCAGAGTTTGAACCTCACCATCAAAAGGGTTCAAATATTACTTTATGTTAGCATTTTTTAATGAATATTTAAATAAACTCTGAGAAACCAGATCTGAAAATGTAATATAATAGAAACCTAGAACTTCAGTTAAAACAAGCCATTATTACTAATAAACTATACTCAGATATGAGTATGGTTATGTCAGATGGCTGAAGGACAAATATCTAGATAGAAGGATTAACTGTATTTTTCTTAATCTGTAACTTTAGTTAAAAATAAAAGGTTCACCATTATGACTTAAATTTTTCAGCTGCACTAATACAGCCAAATATTAAAATGAGTATGATGCAAAACAGATTTTGAAAAGGATATTAAAAGAATCAGAATTACATTTCAAATCTGATTCGATTTCCCATGCTGACTCTTCAAAAGGTTTGCAAATGCTAATAGATAAGTTTTTCTCTGTCCAAAATCTACCTTTTTAATATTAGTCATTAATAAAATTCACTGTGGTGTTTTTCTTCGGTGAATATTTTTAAAAAGGTATTTAATAGTTTTTACATAAAATACTGTAACAGATATTCACCATCAGCCACCTTCAGGACAGCTGTTTTTTAAAATTAATGTCATCTCAATTTCAATGTTTCTTTCTGGTGAATATGACTGTTGTGAATATGAATATTTTCTGATTAATTCTACAGATCTGCATACAGTGGAAGAATTTGTAAAATCTCTACAGTATTATGTTTGTGTCTCAAATGAAGAGATGCTCTAAGTAAGTATAACATCTATAGAATGTTTGATGACTATGACATCAGTAATTACTGATATACATAGGAGATTTACTGGTAGACAATGTAACAAATAAAAAGTAATGCAAGATTACAATTAATCATCAATCTTCCTAAATGTCATCAAGATGTAATTTCAAGTAATAAAAGTCCTGTTTCAGATTTGCATACTTCTGTAAACATGGCATAGATGACTTCTGTTCAGAAACACCAAAGATGATTACCCTCAGTTTTTTAAATGCCTTAACACAAAGAAACACTCTAATATGGATTTATTACAATTGATACTTAAGACTCCAGATAAAAGCACCCTATTTTCACCTGCTCACAAAACTCTCTTTGCAGTTTAATATTACAGATTATTTGCATGCTAAGTATCAAAAGTACTTTG
Source organism: Chaetops frenatus (assembly GCA_013400775.1). Taxonomy (NCBI): domain Eukaryota; kingdom Metazoa; phylum Chordata; class Aves; order Passeriformes; family Picathartidae; genus Chaetops; species Chaetops frenatus. The sequence goes on along the minus strand of VZTR01018483.1, from coordinate 108,709 downwards.
CCCCTCTGTTTCCTAGTTAAACAGGTGATATCTAATTCCTAGAGTTATGTTTTATCTGAAACTATTTTCATGTTCTTTTTGATAGCATAAGCCTGGAATTAATTCAGTTAGACAAAATAATTGCATTTTTTAGTCAATATTTCATGACCTCACCTACCTCACTTGAAGCAATAATCTGCCCAAAGACACAGAATAATGAATCATTCATAACTAACTGCAATATGAAAGAGTAGAAGAGCCTCCTTTAGAAGAAATTAAACCTGATCCTCTAATTGACTTGCACTGAGGAGATTTAATGTCAAATGAAAGTTGTACAGAAGAATTAATTTGGGGATTCAGTGAAGATATAAAAGGGAGGGGGAAGAAGGACGTGAACAATTTTGCTTTGCAAAGTTCACCTGCAAGCTTAGACCTTATGGACACATCATAAAGCCTCTTCTGACTCTACTTATGTCAAGGACCTAGGAATTACTGCAGGTGACTGGCAAGGGCCTCTACCTTGCTTCAACACCCTCTTGCTGCCTGAGGATGGGATGGTGAGCCATTTTGGGAAGAAGGAGCCCATGAACTGAAAGATGAAATAGAGAAGGTCCATGAGGAGGGTAAGAGCCTTTGCTATCAAATTATCACTGTCTATTAGGAAAGCGTTATTGATATACTGTAAGACAACTGAAGCCCAGGCCATTGTCTTGTTCTGTAATGCAGCAAACACATCATTTCAGTCACAACAAGTGGAGCCTGCTTGTAATTAAACTAACATCTGTTGATACTTAATCCACTTACTCAACTTCTAATACATGCAAGCTTTTTGCATTAATCTCTTATCCATAAGGATGTTCTTTGACCTGTGCTTTGGCACTAGGAAAGTCAGTGTTGACTAATCTTAACTATAACCTTAGACCCCTGTGCTTTGGAAATTAATTTTTACCCTAGGACTCCCATTTTCCAGTTTAACAAATGATGTAGAATTAGAAGTTCACCTTACTAGTTAAGATTCATTTGTTGTTCCTTTTCTAATAGAAATATTGCATGTTTCATTTAGGCTTCACAAGTCACATTTCCTGATTTCCAGGGCTCATAAAAAGCAAGGAAATTAAAATTGATAAAGATTTATATATTGGGTTTGTACTCTGCTGCATATTAGCACATTTTTGAAAATAGAGCAGGTGGAAGGAGATAAGAAATGTTCTTTGCGGATTTTCACAAATTTTATATTTATTTCTGATAACAGGAGTTGTATCCTTAGCATCTTCCTACAATACAAGTTTGCCAGAGGACCTTTGCCAGTATGTTTAAGGGCTAAACTTGTTTCTAGTTTGGATTTTTGGGGCCTTTTTGGTAAGATGGTTAGAAGCTAGATAAAATGAGAAAAGACAATCACAACTTAGGCAATCAGCCTGTGATGCACAAATTCTCTTGAAGAACAGAATCCACCACAACAAGAGTTGTCAAAGTACTAACTCTGGATCAATGAAAATTTTTGTAAAATAAGAAAAGATTTCGGAAAAGCTAGGACAGTAGCAAAATTCTCAGTATCCTCAACCTGTTCCTGAAATGCAATAAATAGAACGTAACAGTCCACTGTAATTGCTAACAGAATTACATACATCTGAAACTATGAAAAACATATTTTACAAACAAAGGAAGGCTAAAAAATGGCGTTATGCAATTAAGTTGGAAGACCTATACATGTTCCACTTCTACACGCTAAAGAAAAGTGAAAATTTCATTGCTTTTCTTTTTACCCTTTCTTTCTAATTGCCTTCATTGCATCATGCAGTATAAGGATTATGTCACAGGCCCACAGGGAACTATGTAAACAGGTGGGAAGTAGTTTGCAAAAGTCAGTAGACTACCTGCACCTGCAAATTATGCTCTGAAAGTAAACAGATGGCAATTCAGCTTTGCACTGCTGCCTCCTCCACACCAACCCTCAAGTGCTCTGGTAATGTATCCACTGAATGTTCATTCTGCATCTCTAAGCAGAGAGCTGAAAATAATGGGAAATTTTCTCAAAGACTGGAAAATATGATTAAGTGTTCCACATGAATATCAAGTTTATATGGTCTTAAAATATGCATAGTAAAAAAAGGATTTAAATAATTAAGAAGAATAATTAGTCTTGATGCAAATATCCATGGAAAATTGGGCCCAAACTAACATAAATTCTGGTTTAGCAAAGCACTAGTTAAGAATGTCTGCATTCAGGAGCTTTCAGTTAAAGGAAGAGGAATTTAGGAAGCCTTATTTAATGACAGTTCTGCTCTATAAATATGACAGAACAGACCAACTATTGTTAAGAATGCGAAGTTGTGAAAAAATAATTCTGATGTTTTAACCTTTTCTTTCAAATGCATCTTCAATCTCCTTTCTTCTGTTTTCTTTCTTCTGTGAAAAAAGTATATAACAATTGTATTAATGCCATAAAGACTCACTTTCTGCCAAAAAGAAAGGTACCCAACCTCAGATAAATAAACAGACTAGACTGAAATAACACTGAAAATATGAAAGAAGAAAAAAAAAATCCTATTTATTCACTGTGCATCAACAAAAACAAGTTAAAGGAAAATATCATCAATACTGTAAATTCTTAGGAAAAAAATGTTTTAGAATAATTAACTTCATATATTAGCATCTCTTCTACTTTAATGCCCCTCACCAAAATAAAATGCATACAGCCCTCCTCCCTCCAAAGAGATATCTTTGCATAACCTATATGCACAGAGGGGAACTCAGAAAGCTATTGGACTTTTCAAGTCAATTTCTGGTTTCTGCTCCTGAGTGATAATCAATAAACTGAAGCTAATGCCAAACATAATCAAGGTTTGGTGGTCAGCTGTTACCTCTGGCTGTTGAGGCCTGGACATGCTATGAAAAGGCACCTTGTCCTCCCAAGCAGATTGAAGGGGAGAGGAAATATTTTCACTTCTCCCCAGCAACCCTTGTGGTTGACTTTCAAGCGATCAGACAATCTCCAGAGAGAAAATACATAAGAATACAGGACCCCCTCAGTCCTTCACCACCTTAGGGAAACCCCGCTTGCTCTGCACAAACAGAAATAACTAGTCTGGATAATTTTTTCTCATCCATTTATTTAATTGTTAATATGGCTAGAAAGGGGTTTTTTTCAGGTGGTTTTCTAATGTAATTCATTCACACCATCTGTCAGCACCTTCTATTATTTTTAAAGGGCAGGGCAAGCTCTCAGCACATCAAGGTGCACAATGTTAGTGCCACCTTTGTTTTGGTTACCCCTGGAGGAAATGGGAGCATGCCAGCCACACAATTTAGCAGGTTAGCAGTGACAGCGAGTAAATAGCTTGCAATTATGTAATGCACATCTGACAGCCCTACTTGGTGATGCTTTGCTGGTTTTCAGCCACTCCACAGCAGTATATTTCACTGGTATTTTTCCTGGCAGCATGATAATTTAAGTCTGGTATAAAGCTCCTCTGGCCAAAAAGAGGAGACGAGGCTGAATTAGCTCAACTGTAAACTTCATCAATGTTAAGGAAAAAAAAACTTCATAGGGCACAAATGGCCAAAAAAAAAAAAAAGAAAAAAAGGCACAATAAGGTTCTTAACCAGTCTAGACAATTGCAGTAAGTATTTTTTTCTATTTCAGCTTTATCAAAGTAACTGATATTTTACATGGGAAACAAATTAAAACAAGAATTAAAATTATAAAATGGAAGTGGTTACAGAAGTGATCTGAGTAATGCTGGAAATACTTTCCAGCTGCAGAAAGGTCACCAGCAGAGTTCCTCAAGGATGGGTCTTGGCAAGGGTCCTACTGTTGTTTTAGTTGACTTGGCAATTAAAAGATGAGTGATAATGAAGCTTGCTAATAACACAGATCAGAGAGCTACATGAAGAAAAATCAGCCTCCCAGAACTGCATGATCCTGAGGACTAAAAGAACACAAATGCTATTACAATTTGTAACACCGAAACACACTTAGTAACACCAAAAATGAATGAGTCCAACAAAACAAGCAACAAAACAAGCTGCTGTAAACATGGTTGAGTGACTATAAACAACAGCAAATCAAATAAAACCAGTATGACATTGCAAGAGTGTGTAATAAAAGAGAACTGACTGGCACAGGAATTATATCAATCACGGGTAAAACTTCATCTAGACAGGACTGTACCTGTTAATTCAATTACCCTCCTTCAATCCAAAGTAAGGCAGATAACTAGTAGAAGACATAGAGTTCAAATTGTTTAGTCAAACGAAAGACAGGAAAATATCAGGTGCCTGTAAACATGTAAGAGGCAGGAGAGTAAAGCCAAGAGTGAACAGGGAACAAAAGCTATTTATGCTAAAGAAATAGGTTTTTTGCACCAAAATAAAAAGGAACAAGTTGGCTATGAAGGCATTTTCACTGGGAGTTAACAGGGTTTTACCCTTGGTCAAGTGATAGAAGGCCTGGAAAAACATTCTCAAGGAACTCAAGAGGAGGGCAAACAAAAGTTTGATTTCTAAGTGGAGCTTGGTACACTTGTGTGGAGACCACATACTGCCTCAGTGTGCAAGCAGAACACTTTCATGAATCAGGAGGTCTCTAAAAATCCAGCTTTATGTCTGATCTAATTATTCAAACATACCTGACAGTGGACAAAGGTGGGCTGTCACTAACTACATATTAAGTGCCATGCTGCTGTGTAAGCTCACATATAACAGATGAGAGATTTTAGGGAACACATGTAGCTAGCTGAAGAAGAGAATAGGAGTTTTTTTCTTTTCTTTTTATTTTTTGGCAATAAGATGGGCTGATGTTTCACCACAGGAAAAGTCTCTAAGTGTAGCAGGTTATGATGGCTCTGTTTATAGTACCTTTGTTTGCAGTAGTTCCTGGCACTTCATGCATTTTTCATAGCTGTTTCTTGTTAATATACGCTGTATTCCTTGGAGTGCCAACAAAAAGGGCACTCAGTTGTTACCAGCCTTCTGTAACTATTTTAACGACAAAACAAGTAGCAAGAACAGCAGCTTTTGACAGTCCTACAGGACTGCAACTTATTTGTGGTGAAAGAAACGTGACAACTTAAGTGTATCACGAACAGATGCAAATACAACTTTCACTGAGCCACTGATAACCACAAAGGTTCACAAAACCAGATTTCCTTACGTGTGCACACACACAAGCAGGTCTGTGCATATCCTTTAACACATATTAACATCCTGTTTTCATGAGCAAAACCAGATATTATAAACAAGTAAATGCCAATCTGCATACATGATTATTATTTTGCATATTAAAAAAAAAAACGGTATTTTCAGAAGCAAGAAGAAAAAAATTTGAAACAGCAGTTCAGGAGGCACCCTGACCCTGTAGACAGTTTATTATGAGGCAGTCTTAGCAAGCAAATCTGAGGATGCATTACGCCCTTTACATAAATCCTTCCCTATCAAAGCTTTGTTCCTTCTTCCTGCCAAATCAATAAATGGTCTCTGCTCCACTTAGTGGCTCTTCTCGTGCACTCACTTTCATGTTCTCTCTCTCAACGTCACTATAAATGTACCTTTTTCCTCCACATACATCTGGCCCAAGACAATACACTTTTCACGTCATCACAGAAGGGCAAAATTCTTCCCTCCTTTCACAGGCTGCAGCCTTCTCCACCAGAAAAGGAGAGCCAGCAAGTCTACTGTCAGTTACCTAGGATCAACTCTGATTGCATCAGAGACATGATTCAGTACTTTCTAAAAATTAAGGTGATTGATTCTTTTTTCAGTGCTGAGCTATGTTTGGCTTAGATGTAAATTCAGTTTGAGGTTCTGCATATACCAAATCATAGCAACATGTTTACAAAAAGCTGTTCTAATCAGCCCACGCTAGCATTCAAAATTCTTAGATGAGTACAGCTACAAAGAAAAAAAGATTAAAAAAAACCACAATGACTTCTAGCAAAGAGTCAGCTTCCCAGTGGGTACAAGGCCAAGGAGTCCCAAGAGTACTGCAGCCATAGCTGCAATAGTTTATCTCATTTCAGTATTTCACAGTTGTCCAGATAAACACGTTCCATTTTTCAAAAACAGACTCAGGGCAAATACGTGTTTAAAAATTCTGCAGGTTTTCTCCTTTCCTGAGATCACTGAAACAAATCCACCTTTAGGTTTTGCCTTAAAAATGTTCCTATTTTAAAAAAAAATAAAACAAACAAACAAACAAACAAACAAAAAAGACCTAGAAAAAGGAAGGCAAAGTGAAGTTGCTGCTTTGAAATATTATTAAAGAATCCTCATAATACAACATACAAACTGTAAGGGAAACAGAAGACCCCAGAAACAAGCAAGTCTTCTCTGTCTGAACAAACAAAAAGTAAATGTCAAGAGATTCATTCCCAAATTTTTAAAAATTCTTTAAGAAATAAACTTTCAGGTATGTACACCATTTTATTAAGTATAAATTAATAGAGTGATACGAAACAGAACAGACACACTTGTGTGAATCCTTTAGGTTGGTGTATGACAGCACAATCTAATTATTTCTACATGTCCTGAAAGGAGAAACTTAAAGACCTAATTGCCACACTAGTACAATAAGGTCGTAGCCCAGTGAAACATGAAATGACTAAAACAATGTTCCTGAGAAAAATCAAATTTCCTGAAAAATACAAGAATGCAGTTAATTTACCAGAAGTGTCTCTATGCAGTTATGACATTGTTTTTCCTTTTAAAGTTGTTACAAAGCATGTGAAAGAGCATATTTCTCTTAAAGTAAAAAATAAAATACAATTCAGAAACATAAAACACAACTAAGCAGACTATTCCTGGGTAAATGAACCACCGAACACCATTACTGGCTGACTGGGGCTGACTGACCATGGTTTTAATGAACCAGAGAGCCGCTGACTCATAAAATGAGAATGTATTTTACACTGGCTGAGTGCCTAATTCGGAGCTCGCTGCCTCCTTGGGTTCACTGTGAAATGCAGTTAAGATGGAAGGACAGGACAGCACCACTGCCCTGAGAGGCAAACCATGATAACTCAACAGTGGCCATGCACAAGCGGTGACAGAGGAAGCAGGAGGTGGTGGAGCCAGGATCCCTTCACTGAGAACATGGCAGGGGTTGTCCTGCCTCTGACATCCAGCACAACCCCAGGATTGGCAGGAAGGAAGCTTCTCTGTGCCACACACCAGCACAGCTCCAAGGATTCCACAGCTGCAGAGCCAGGGGAAGCTCTTTCCTCCAGGACAGCAAGCTCTCATCTCTGCTGAGCTGATAGCCATGCATATCATCTCCACAAGTGCTCAGCCTGAGGCACAAAGTCCCTGTGTCAGCTGAGGGACCGCCATTCTTGCTGGTGACAGCCCCAGAGCCACCCCACCACATACAATGATGGGTCCATGTCTCAGGAACCCCATCTGGCCCAACGTGGGAAGCACAAGGTGATCTGACTCAGGCAGTTGCTCTCCTTTGCTTTTTAAAGTCAGCCCTCCTGAAGCAACTCACCCCACTAGTTTGGTCAAATTTTGAGAAGCCAATCCTAGACTGTCACAGCCATTACTTTACCCTCTACCATTCACCATGGAGACAATCCCATACCAAGGGAAGGGTGAGGAGAAAGGATGGCAGCCGGAATGCAAACAACTGGGCATTTCAGGGACCTCTGTGAACCACAGAGCCCAAAGAAGGTCACACAATGGAGAGAAGAGCAAGGACAGGGAGTAAGTTCTAGAGGGAAACAAAAAATGCACCAACACAACAGTTTGTTTGGGTCAGGATTTTTTTCAATGCAAACCTGACTCAGTTGATTCCCAAAGTAGGCGAGTCTGTACCTTGAACAAGTGGTGACAGGTAATATCTACCACAGATCCTTACACAATTTCACTCATCTCTGGGAAAAGCACATTAAACCACACTGGAGGCAGATATGTCACAAAACCAGATCACTATCTCCACGGTAACACCCTTCACCCCTTGAAATCACAAAACAAGCCCAAAACATCAAATTCCATTCTGGAGTGCATATTCTTTACCACTCCCTCTTTTTCAGTGCTATTTGTCACTTTCAATGTCTCTTCCTGTGTGTCTAGTCATATTCCCAAAGGTGCTCTGAAAGACTGACAAAATAATCTCTGTCTCTCCTCTGGATTTCCATTTCTGTTTTCACTGCCTGTTAGATGTAATCTTTAATTCTCTATTTCTATATCCCTTAATTCAGTCTTTTACAGAAGTCCCATCACTTCCTTCCCTGTCATTTCTAGAATTCACTCATACTTGCGGGCCACCATGGCTAACATATTTTCTACTGACAGTTATTTGCTGATTTTATTATCACTCTGCCAGCTGGCCTAGTTGGCTATCTTCTTCAGCTTCCTTTCCTGCTTCCAAACATCATTAATCTCTTTGAATTCATCTACTCATCTCCCTTTTTCTCAAAAGAGCCAGTAATTTCTTTGCCCTTTTCTACAGACACGTCCTACCTCATCTCCCACTCTACTAACACCTTCCTTATTCTCTGTACTCTCAGCCTTCATATTCCATTTGTCTCCTCTCCTAGTCCTTGCTTAACTGCCCTTGTCTACCTGCCTTCAAATACTTCACAATGCGGGACTTAAAATAATCTAAAACACCAAATCCCCCTACAATCACATTATTATATAATCATCTTTCTCATTAATTGTTCTCTCCTGTGACATTCAGCAGGCCAGTAAATTACACTGCATTTGTATTTCTTCAATTGTAATTCAGTTTGCTTCTGGAGTTGCACCAACGCAATCCCTATAAACCATGACTTGCTTTTCCAGAAAAATGACAAACTCAGAAGCAGACCAGCTCCCACATGACAGCATGTGGTTTCTAAAAAGGAAAGTGTATTGGGTTTGCATAGCCTGGTTTTGATAGTGGAGGGGTTGCTTCTGTGAGAAGCTGCTAGAAGCTTCCACCATGTCCAGCAGAGCCAATCCCTGATGCCTCCAAAGACAGATATGCTGCTGACCAAGGCTGAGCCAATTAGAAATAGTGGTAACACCTCTGTGATAACAGATTTAAGAAGAAAGAAAAACAAAAAATAAGTTGTCATGCTATTTTTATTGTGGCCAGAGAGGAGCAGAGTGAGAACATGTGAGAACAACTTTCAAGACACTAAGGTCAGTAAAGAAGGAGGGAGAGGAAGGTCTCTGCTCCAGACCTCAGAGCCAAGATTCCACTGCNCAGTTGCTCTCCTTTGCTTTTTAAAGTCAGCCCTCCTGAAGCAACTCACCCCACTAGTTTGGTCAAATTTTGAGAAGCCAATCCTAGACTGTCACAGCCATTACTTTACCCTCTACCATTCACCATGGAGACAATCCCATACCAAGGGAAGGGTGAGGAGAAAGGATGGCAGCCGGAATGCAAACAACTGGGCATTTCAGGGACCTCTGTGAACCACAGAGCCCAAAGAAGGTCACACAATGGAGAGAAGAGCAAGGACAGGGAGTAAGTTCTAGAGGGAAACAAAAAATGCACCAACACAACAGTTTGTTTGGGTCAGGATTTTTTTCAATGCAAACCTGACTCCGTTGATTCCCAAAGTAGGCGAGTCTGTACCTTGAACAAGTGGTGACAGGTAATATCTACCACAGATCCTTACACAATTTCACTCATCTCTGGGAAAAGCACATTAAACCACACTGGAGGCAGATATGTCACAAAACCAGATCACTATCTCCACGGTAACACCCTTTACCCCTTGAAATCACAAAACAAGCCCAAAACATCAAATTCCATTCTGGAGTGCATATTCTTTACCACTCCCTCTTTTTCAGTGCTATTTGTCACTTTCAATGTCTCTTCCTGTGTGTCTAGTCATATTCCCAAAGGTGCTCTGAAAGACTGACAAAATAATCTCTGTCTCTCCTCTGGATTTCCATTTCTGTTTTCACTGCCTGTTAGATGTAATCTTTAATTCTCTATTTCTATATCCCTTAATTCAGTCTTTTACAGAAGTCCCATCACTTCCTTCCCTGTCATTTCTAGAATTCACTCATACTTGCGGGCCACCATGGCTAACATATTTTCTACTGACAGTTATTTGCTGATTTTATTATCACTCTGCCAGCTGGCCTAGTTGGCTATCTTCTTCAGCTTCCTTTCCTGCTTCCAAACATCATTAATCTCTTTGAATTCATCTACTCATCTCCCTTTTTCTCAAAAGAGCCAGTAATTTCTTTGCCCTTTTCTACAGACACGTCCTACCTCATCTCCCACTCTACTAACACCTTCCTTATTCTCTGTACTCTCAGCCTTCATATTCCATTTGTCTCCTCTCCTAGTCCTTGCTTAACTGCCCTTGTCTACCTGCCTTCAAATACTTCACAATGCGGGACTTAAAATAATCTAAAACACCAAATCCCCCTACAATCACATTATTATATAATCATCTTTCTCATTAATTGTTCTCTCCTGTGACATTCAGCAGGCCAGTAAATTACACTGCATTTGTATTTCTTCAATTGTAATTCAGTTTGCTTCTGGAGTTGCACCAACGCAATCCCTATAAACCATGACTTGCTTTTCCAGAAAAATGACAAACTCAGAAGCAGACCAGCTCCCACATGACAGCATGTGGTTTCTAAAAAGGAAAGTGTATTGGGTTTGCATAGCCTGGTTTTGATAGTGGAGGGGTTGCTTCTGTGAGAAGCTGCTAGAAGCTTCCACCATGTCCAGCAGAGCCAATCCCTGATGCCTCCAAAGACAGATATGCTGCTGACCAAGGCTGAGCCAATTAGAAATAGTGGTAACACCTCTGTGATAACAGATTTAAGAAGAAAGAAAAACAAAAAATAAGTTGTCATGCTATTTTTATTGTGGCCAGAGAGGAGCAGAGTGAGAACATGTGAGAACAACTTTCAAGACACTAAGGTCAGTAAAGAAGGAGGGAGAGGAAGGTCTCTGCTCCAGACCTCAGAGCCAAGATTCCACTGCAGCCTGTGGTGATGACCACAGTGAAGTAGCTCTGCCCCTGTAGCCCACTGAAATCCGCAGGGATGCGGAGATCCACCTTCAGCCCATTGAGATCCACAGGGGTCCCAAAGACCCACTTGCAGCCCATGGAGGAGCCTGAGCTCCAGCCTGAGCTGGGTGGATACATGGGAAGAGGCTGTGACCCAGTGGCAGACCTGTGTAGAGAGAGGCCCTGCTCCCAGGCTGGAGCAGCCCATCCTTGGAGGACTGCACCCCCTGGAAGAGTGACCTGCTCTGCAGCAGTTTGAGGGGGACTGGTGCCCATGGGATGGACTCATGTTGCAGCAGTTCACAGAGAGCTGTTGCTCATGAGATAGAGCCGGTCAGAGAAGTTTGTAGAGGTCTCCCATAGGAGAGGCCCCATGGTGCAGCAGGGGAATGATTCCTCCCTAAGCAGCAGAAGAAACAACAGGTGAAGAGGTGACCACAACCCCCATTTTCCCATCTCCCTGCACTGCTGATGTGAGAAGGTAGAGCTGAGAAGAAGGCAGGGGTGGGGACAAGGTGTTTTTAAGGGTTTATTTTACTTCTTTTTGTCCTGCTCTGATTTTGCTAGTAATAAATTTATTTCATATCCCTAAGTTAAGCCTGTTTTGCCCTTGATGGTATTTGATGAGTGATCTCTTCCAGTCCTTATCTTAACCCATGAACCCTTAGTTTAATTTTCTCTCCTCTGTCCAGCTGTGGAGGGAAGTGAGAGAGTTCGTGGCTGCCTGGCATCCAGCCAGCATCAACCCCCTACAGTCTTTTCTGCTGGAAAATGTGGGTAGTATTTTACTGTGGGTTAGGGAAATCTGTTTATCTCTTGCTAGAAGAGTTTAAATTCACCCACCAGCTACTTTATATATCCTTTCAAATGCCTCCTTTGTGTGTGCACATACCCACCTAGTTATATAAAAAAAGAAATCCATTCCCACCACTATGCCTGAATTTTTAATATTCTGCTCTCTCAGTGTTGTTCCAGGGATAGGATTTTCATACTTTTTCATCCAGAAGGATAACACAGGGTAAAACTCCTCCACCCACCAATTCTAGTACTGGAGGAATCATTAACTTATACCTCTGCTATGGATTTATAGCATTTACCACAATAGGGAATCATATCACTTCATGTAGTAAAACTAGATACATTTACACTCTCACATTTTTGACTGCTGATTTACTTCACTACATATTAAATAATTCAGTAATGCCATGAAGACAACATAATCAGCAAGATAATCCATTACGACTGCACAAAAGATAAAACTGGACCTCCCTCTGCAAAATTTTGTGCTTTATAAGAGAAACAGTACAACCATCATCCCAGCCGGTTTAACTGGTGATATCTGCACATTTAAATCAACCAAGAAACAAATAAACCAAAAACCTTTCTGAAATCTTTTAACAGACAAAGTTATTCTCAAGTTGCTAAAAGACAGATCTTCAGAAAGAAAACACACATTAAGCCCCATGTATGTTTTTAGCAAACATTGGAGGTCTGGGCAGATACCACACCTGATGGCACTGAACACTGGCAAAAGATGCCACAGGGTCATTTTCTGCTACGTTGTCTTTCACCCACAACCCAACAGATGCTTTCACCAGTGCTGGTCATGTTCTGAGCCATGCAAACCATATGCAGAGCTTTCTGGATTTGACCATGGTAAATTTATCTCACTCACTGAACATTTCTATTCTCTTTATGATTTTTACTAGCTTGTTTCATCTCACTGTAGCCACCTAGCTCTTTCACAGGGACTTTGGATTTTCTAGCACATCCTTTCACAGGAACCCTTTGAACGATAAATGCTTTCATTTCTACTCCCTAGGAAGCCAGCAAAAACTTTGATCATAGTGTTCAGTCTTAACTAAGTGTCCTACAGAAATACCTAATGAAATCAAATTGTTACCATTATACCATGTTTCATATTCACACCTAATTCATATAGTTTTTTCAGATTATTTTTCTTTTGGTCATAACCCCAATTTCAGATTTTTCAGTGCACTGAAAGTAACTGCTTTCAAGCAGTTACCAGAACTCCACCATATATTTAAGAAACATATTTGGGGCTAAGTCCGACTTTTTCCCTTGCCTGTTAAATACTGGCAAAGGATTCTGATTTCTCTTACAGGATCATCATTTAAATTATTAGGATATAACTGTTCAATATTACCACTTTCAGCAACTCTGACTCAAAGAAACTGTCATATCACATCTTAGCCATAATTATTTTTAAATCATAAGATATTTCAAGTAGCACTACCCATTCTATATTTGACTAACATTACTTCCAAAATAAGAAGACAGATGATTACTGTGGGATGCTGACCACTCAAAACTCCCAAGAAATCAATGCAAGGTACAAAGATTCAAATACTACAAGGTCATTTGTGTCAGAAATAGTGAGGCCAGCAAGACCAGGGCAGTGACTGTCCCCCTCTACTTGGCACTGGTGAAGCCACACCTTGAATCCTGTGTTCAGTTTTGGGCCCCTCAATTCAGGAAGGACATTGAGGTGCTGGAGTGTGTCCAGAGAAGGGCAGTGGGGCTGGGGAAGGATCTGGAGCACAAGGCTTGTAAGTTGCATCTGAGGAAGCTGGGGTTGTTCAGCCTGGAGAAAAGGACACTGAGACCTTACCACTCTACACCTACTGAAAGGACATTGTGGCAAAAACGGGCATGTCTCTTTTCCCAGGTAAAAAGTGACAGGACAATAGGAAATGGTCTCAAGTCACACAAGGGGAGGTTTAGCTTGGATATTGGGAAAAATTTCTTCAGTTAAAGGTTTGTCCAACAGTAAAGTCACCATCCCTGGGGGTATTTTAAAGACATGTAGATGTGGTGCTCAGGGGCGTGGTTTAGTGGTGGCAGTGCCAGGTCTATTCCAACCTAAATTATTTTGTTCTCTTCTATCCTACTCTATTTTGCCTCTACCTTATTAGTTATGACCTCTTAGAAGCAATCTGAATATGTAATGAGCTAAATTATACTATAATATAAAACTGACAGAGAGCCGGGGTGAACTGCCATGAAAAACACAATCTTTGCATAGTTTCTTTTTGCAAGAAAAGTGCAAAGGGCAATAATAAATGATGGAGGCAATTTGTTTGTGGTTTTTTTCTCAGAACACTCAACATCCATGAGGGAACCTCAATCTGGTTTTCAGAGAGCAGCAATTTAAAAAAAAAAAAAAAAAAAGAAAAGAAAAAAAAGCGGCAAAAAACACTAGCAGCAAAGGCTACTTTGACAGTCTAAGGAATGTTTTTTCCATGTTCATGAAGAGAGACAATTATGTTTCATCTTGTGGCAGTAGCCTTTGAAAGGCAATGTTTTCTGTCAGGATTCTAATAAAAACCAGCATGAAACAAGTAACTTTAAAGTGCTAACAACAACTCTGTGAACATCACTGATAGTATCTTCACCTATTGTTTTGATTAATCACTTCATGAAAGACACTTTACTTCTCTTGTGCCCAAACTTTTTAAATGTCTCTTTCTGCACTGTTTGTGCACACCTATGACATCATTAATTTACTGACATCATTTGTGGTCTTACACTGACCAGATGGCTTCTGCTGACTTTGAGGTTGAATCTCAGATTGTTTCTTATTTTAAGTGTAAGGAACAATCTAATTAGATACAAAAATACCTCAGTAATGAGGAGAACGACAAGCTGATTACTAGTTATCTGAAGTTACAACAGCAGTTTCTTTCTAATTTGGTGTTAAATCTTCCTCTGATTTACTCAGCTTTGTGGAGATGGTGTGTTACATGTTATCTAATTCATGGAATTCAGACACTGGCATTTCCAATAACTTCCTGGCACTGGCAGCACTTGCTCTTGGACAATTGCCTTGGGAATCACTACTGCATTTAAAACAAAATTTTAAAATATTGATATTTGCATCATGCATGACAGAATTGGCTGACCTGAAATATGAGATTTTAAAAATCAATTAAGCAATAAATCCTAGCTGTCAACATCAACCTGTCAAAAAATACTACTATATCAATCCTTGTAAAAAATGTTACTAATGCATTTCTTACTTGAGCACATTTAATATTTACTACCTTAAGGAAAAAAGAAAATAGTGTATGTTTACCTCAACCTACCATGCTACCTTTAATAGTAATATGAATTTATAAAATGCTATTCTGTAGCATGCTCATCCTCCCCACCTTCGAAACATTTGATTCACTACTTATGCACAGACATGGGATGCAAACAGGAAACTTGCTGGATCTGATCTGCAAAAAGGATGGGTATCTTCAACCAAGCATGATTCAATAAATTACATGGAGTCTGACAATTCTGAGAGTCAGGCCCATCTTCCCTAGTTGTTTTTCATTTCCCACATACTAGGAGAGGTACACCTATTCCATGCCAGAATATCAGAAATATGTTAACATTTTGGTTACAACAACCTTTATGAAACTCAAAAGCTAAAACTACTAGTATTTCTAAAACATTTTTTAAATGCTCATTATCTTGCTATTTCCCTGCAGATATAAATTTACATTTTAAATGTCTTATATTTAGAAAAGAAGATAATCTCACAATAAAAAGCCTGTTGGAGCAACAGCTGATTCAGTACATATTTTCTTTGCAGTACTGCATGGGTGGTGGTGCTAATCTTTCCAAGAAGGGAAAGAGCAACAGATACAAACAGTAAAAAATGCAAATGTGAAAGAAGAGAGTAGACAAAAGCTACAGGAAGACTTAAGTATGTTTCCCACAATTACAACAGCATAAAGAGCCCTCAGAAAAGTCATCAGGGCAGCTGCAAGTACACCAGTTATTGTTTTCCATGTTTTAATCACCTGGCACCCAAGGGCACACCTGTGCAAAACAAGAGAACAGTGGTTGCATGTAACTTCTGGTACCAATAACTTGCATTTTATCAAATGCCACACGGCACAAACAGTTCAACTTTTCATATGGTTAAACTGTAACTCCTCCCATGCTTCTGGAAGAATGAAAGAGGCTAGGGAAGGGAAATTCCACTATACAGTGAGCTGACCCTCTAAAAGCAGCACAGTTAACTGAACACTACAGTCAAAGAAATAAATAAATCTTGCAGTTTTCAGGAAAAAAAAAAATGGAAACAATTCCTTCTGCTGGATTTATAGAACCCAGCACAACAGATTCTTTGAATGATCAACACAAAGTGTTTCATATGGCCAAAACACAAGCCAGTTCTTCAAATACTTATTTCAAAATTGCAACTCAACAGTAAAATAACTACTGCTAAAAGTAATTTGTCAGTTCTACATGAGATGGAGGTCATGTAGGAGAAAAGAATGCAATACAGAAACACGCAGAGCTGATTTTTTCCTGTGGTTTTAAAACAAATTAGCTGTCAAAGATATGCAGAATAACAAGAAATACTAACTAATTAAAAATATTCAAGTATGTGAACATGATTGCTGGGAAAATAATGCCAATAATTTACTGGCTAGTTAGCCCCTTAGAACTGCCAGCTTTGGACAGTTCTTGAAGTCGGGAATAAACATTGTAGGTCTTGTATTAATTCATCATTCCATTCATTGCAAGTCAGTGACTGATGACGGTGCCAATGTTATGGAATAACATTCATTAATAATCAGCACTTTCAGATGAGAAACCAAAGTTCAACTTCTCTGAGGCTTTAGGTGCATTTTGTGTGTTAAAACACAGCAAATCAAACATGCCCTACAGATACCAGCTGATTACTTTATTTATTTTAAAACCAAGAATGGAAATCTGCACTCTCATGAGATTTAAGGTACCAGTGAGTTTACACAAAGACTGAAGAAACAACTCCTCATAGCAGGACTTCAAGAGCTACTGATACACAGTTTGGAGCCAAAACTCAAAAGCCGCAACTAGAACATCTTGAAGAACATACTGAGGCATCTACTTTCACGTGATGAAAGAAAGTTTGGGATTTACTGCAAAGACTTAATGCTTAGGTCCTTAAATGAAAAATGAGGAAGAAAAATTCCTGCAAGTTCTGCCTTGGTAGCAATGCTGACTGTTCATATAATATCCAAATATTGATTTATTTTTACTTTGAGAGCCTTTGATCACAGTTTGAAAGTTCAGGGTGGGGTTTTTTGGGGTGGCTTTTTGTTTGGTTTTGTTTTTTTATTTTAAGGAACAATAAAAATGGTAAATGTCTACTTTCTGTTTGTCACACTCAAAGTGAAAAAGTTCCCAGCCCAATGTCCCTTGGGACATTCAGTGTAAATCCCTAGGTTATATCAAGTGCAGCATAGCCAAGGGCAGGGATTACTCCCTTTCCTCAGTCATCATTAAATCCCATGCAATATTGGCCCCTCTCAGGACTAGCTATATATTGATAAACTTCAAAAAAGCCAGGGGAGGGTCTCAAACACAGTGAAGGCTGAGGGACGAGGGCTCATTCCGCTCCAAGACAAGACAGCTTTGGGGTCACTTTCCAACAGCCTCCTGACCTAAGGGGAGTTTATAGAAAAGACAGTTCCAGGCTGTTTACAGAAATGCCTATTGAGATACTAAAGCTACAAACGGAAGCTGGGGGGATATAAGAGAGGAAGGGAAATAAATGAAATGACAGCCCAATGATTGTGAGATTAACTAAGCACTGAAAGAGGCTGTAGACATCCATTCTCAGAGATTTTCAACACACAATAGGAAAAAGCCCTGAGCAATCACAGTTAAATTCAGTGTTGCACTGAGCTGGAGATTAAAGATCTCCTGAGGTGCCTCCCACCCTGGCATGCTGTGAGGAGGGGAACAGAAAGACTGACCAATGCTCCTCCCCTAATCACTGCAGAAACTTGGGGCAGGGGTGTGGCCAACCTCAACCGCTACAACAGAATGCATGAGAAACCCAAACCAAATAACCGTGGAATTACTCGCCACACAGGAGAATGTTATTCCTTCTCCTCAAAACAGGCTCGCTCCAGTGACTAGCTAGCTCACTCTTTTTGTTGGTGGTTTTTTTTAAACAGCTGCTATAGTCTCATTTTTGTGTATTTCAGCGAAGACTAACATGCATTAATTATGCAGGCAGGATACTCTGGTAATGAGACCTTCTCGTTCCTTCCAGTTTGCAATATTGTGTAGCATTGGAACAATCTTACTGCTACTCCACTCCAAGAGCAACAGGAAACTGCCAACTCCACAGGGGGAAGAAACCAACGAAACTCCCCCAAACACAGTAGCAGTAAACATACCCAGGAAATAACCTGCCATCCTTCTTCTGCAATTCTAGCAACTCCAACTGCTTCATCCTCTGGGGCACACTAATGACCATTTGGGACCTTCTGCCATTTCTTTACTACTGCCACTATAGCTCACCAAGCAGCCAAGTTACAGGAAACAAGATTTGGGTATTTCCTCTTTTCTCTGTTTTAACGTGGACTTCTCCAAAAGGAGGAGTGAGCTTAAATTATTAGGTTAACCCTGATTTCTACCCTCCAAACAGCACAGTGGGATTGTCTTGTACCCCTCAGTCTGTCTATATGCTATGATAAAGCTGTAGGTATCAGGAGGGGCTTATTGAGGCTGCCAAAAGTTGACAGTGGCTTATTTCACATAAAGCAATTTTTGCCTGAAATCACTGTGGTGCAATAAACTGCAAGGATCTTTTTTTTTTAAATGCATAAAATGAGTATGTTTGCTTATGCTTTCAGCCAATTAACAAGAAAAATATTTGTAGAGATCTTCAAGCAACTGTGAAACTTCACATGCAGACGGCAATGAAAAGCTGCAAGAAATAGGCCGTGTTTATGTACACCAACAGCATCATGATGAAGTTCATCCACTCAGTTCAACAAAAACAAATGACTAACAAACTAAACACTACAAGGTTAGAGAAAATGTGACAACAAAGTCTATCTACAGGTTTATAACAGATGCCTAGTGAAAATCATGAACCATGGAGATTCCGGTTGAAACATATTTTCACAAACAGACACACTGTCACACTGGTTTGTTGGGGGGGGGGGGGGTTGCCCAATTTTACTTTGAAATTTTGGAAAAAA
>VZTR01018483.1:44841-60215 GCA_013400775.1 Chaetops frenatus | reverse complement strand
AAAGGAAGCTGGCTTCATGTCTTATTTTATCTGGACCTTTCCAGAGGAAATGCTATAAATTGCACATGTTACTATGTAAGCATCCTATCAGTGCCTACTGAAAAATTAGTCTTAAAGAGAAAAATGGGTTTATTGTACACCATGCTTTGCTGTGAGTGTATTATTTATTTTCTTCATTATAATTTTCTTCTAATTTATTTTCTTTATTATTATCAAATCCACCGGTGTTAAAGCCATGGGCATTAAGGTGAAAGCCAGAAATGAGAAAGGTGAGAGGTGGAAGAAATCCTAAAGTACCAAACTGAATGAGTGTAAGCTGCCAGGCAATACCACTGACTGGCAAAATGCTAACTCTTTGCAGTGGTGAGATTTAAAATGAAAGATGTTCTTGTACCTTAGAGATGCTGGATTAAGGAAGAAGCTGAGGAGTCTGACTGGCCTGTCAAGACTGGTGGCTAGAAAGCAGATAAAACAGAACTAGAGGGAGACAAGAAAAGGATTTGGGGCTGTTCTGTGCAGTTTTTAGCCAGCACTGAATAAATAATTCACAAAAACAGATCTTCTGGGCACTCCAGTGCCTGGTTCTCAGCAGTACTTCTAGGCAAAGATTCAGCAGATGCCTACCGTGGGGAATCTGTCTTCTTAATGTGCATGGAGACAGACAGGGTGCATCCCAGTATCCTATAGCACTACATAGTTGCTAAGTAGGGAAATCTGCCTTCACTAAGCCTCACGGGAGTATAACAAAATAATACCTAAGGTCTACATGATGCAGCTGCTGTAACAATTTATGATCATATTTGGCTGTTCTCATGTCTTATCTTAAAAATTAGAAACTTTCCTGGATCTGCTCTTAGGGTGCAGACAGCCTGATGCGATTGTGTCTAAGGAGCCGCATGCTGGGAAAAATATGCACTCTTTCAACACATTGTAACAGCCTCCAGCTATCCCAGTTATCAGACTGAATCAATATGGAGTAAGGACTGCCATCCCACTCAGCCAGTGCAGAAGCACACACTAACCACATCCTTGCGAGATAGCTTTGGTGCCATATTGTTGAAGTGTATGTCATACTTAGAGCACTTTGCATCCTGAAATTCCCCAACTCCAGCTTCTCTTTTGAACTCACAAGTTGCAACTGAAACCAACAAAAAGCTCTATTAAACATTATCCCTACCTAATTGAATATATTAGTTTTATATAGCAATTACCTTCTCCTTTTTACAGTATAGTAAAGCACTTATGGTATAATAAAATCTACCACACAGTGCTCAACAGCGCAGTGTGTTGAGCAATTCAGTTTTTAGTGCTTCATGTAGGTTAGGAATTGATTTTAATTGCCTGGCATAAATCACATAGTCCTACTGTAGAGACCCTTATTATTTCACAGACAGGGCTGGTTTTAATCCTGTATATTCATGGAGATTAAGAGGGAAGCAGAACAAAAAGAAAATCACATTTCAGAAGTTTACTTCTGAGAAAGATAGATTTGTTCTGAATTCATTTGTTCTGAAAATTTAAGAAATGCTCTGTACATGTCATGAGCACAGTGGTAAAGAAAACTTTGTACATCACCACTAAACCTCAGGTACTGCAACTGTTTCATGAAGTAAACCTTGACTAACTATGTGAGACTTACAAAGAGAATTTTCAGTACAGATGGAAATTTATTTTGCTTACACAACTGTCTTTCAGTATCTTCCTAACAGATACAGAAATAATATCTCCATGTATTTTGCATGTATGCTTGGATTTACATTGCATGTGAGAGGGAAGCATTCTATCATGAAGTTTGGATCCCATTTATAGGTTTTCTGTTCCAACATAGTTGAGTCATTTGTCTTAGTAATAACTTTAGTAAAACAGAAGCTAAACCTAAAACCAAACCAAAACATTCTGGAAAAAAACAAAAACCAAAACAAAACAACAACAACAACAACAATAACAACAACAAGCAGAGAGAGAGAGAAGAAAAAAAGAAAAATAGCTGAAAAGGTCTTTTTAAGAGTGAAATTGAAGGGGAAATAATCTGCACATTATTGTGAGCTATCATCTAATTGGTAAATTGATGGTGATACCATTTTTTTGTCTATACTACACAATAGTTCCTGTTTTTATCTTTAAATCTTTAAACACCTAGACCACAAATTCAGGTCTAGTCAATACTGATTTACCTTTTTGTGCAAATATCAGCCCTGCACACCCAGTGTCTGCAGTAGTAAAGCAAGTCCCCTTGGCATTGCAGTATTCTGATGTATCTGTACGGTCTGCATGAGGAAAAAGCAGAAGATGAGCACTCAGACACCACAGAGAGGAGTTCACTGTCAGAGTCAAAAGCAACATTTATGGTGATAGAAAGAGATATCTTATGTTTGGTTTAGTTACCAGACTTTAAAACTTCCAAGTTATACTTCAAGGCTCAAAGAAGGTTTTTTTTTTATGTAGAAAGCACCATTCATTTTATAAATCTGAAATAATTTGCAAAGCAAACTGAAAAACCATTTACTTTTAATTAATCTCATTAATATACCCCTGCTGAAAATGTTAATTATTGCTTTCAGCATTTTTGAAGACCTTTTAAATTCATTATTGGACTATCAGCTGAATATTTATCAAATCTGGACAGGCTAGGTCATCATTCGTGGAACCAATTTATATAAAGGCAAGTTAACCACCACACGCAGACTGGCTTTTAAAGTTCACAGTGCTGTTATAAAGGTCATGGTGATACTTAGTAAAAATTGAATCATGCAGAAGTCGATACAAAAAGACATATTGTCTTCCTTCAATAAGGAGCTTTAATGCTATGCCAGTTTACTTACCATCAAACTCTGCAAAGTCAGCAAGCTAATAAAGAATTTAGGATTTATAGGCCCTTTAATTCAGTATAGAAAAAACAGTTAGAAAGTGACAGACTAATAGGCCAATTATCTGAGGAATATTTTGTTTATTTGGCAGAAATTACAAGGAGATGCATAATAAAAATACCTTCAGTAACCAATTTATTCCTACATTAAAATAAACTCATTCACTACTACTGTGCTACAGAAAGTACCATTAAAGTGTTCAAAGTTCTTTCCTGATGCCAAACAAAAACTCTTAACCAAGGCAATATACAATATTAATATTGTTTTATGGTCAATTTATGTCTAGACACAAGCAATAAGAGGTGGAAGAATACTACAGAAATTACAGCTTTTATGCAGGAAACAGGAACAAAGCCCCAAAGGATTGTATCCACATTTGTCTTACTCCAGATTTAGAAATTATTATTTTTTCCATATTAGGTATGGGTCTAAAATATTAGCTGTTTTCTTTGCATGAATGAACTCTGGAGGGGGAATTGTCTGACAGTTTTTTATTAAAAAATACTTTCATAAAATTTTGCCTTTTTTATTTAGATGACATAACCTAATTGTACTGTGCTTCATACTAGCTAACAAATGAACTTCATGAAACTAACCACAAGTGTCCACAGACTCTGACTAATGACACAATGCAAAAGACCACAAACATCACATACTTCAGAAGTTTAAGGTCTGCTGAAAATTAAAGAAATGCAGGTCACTATGTTTCTAAAGCAATCAAAATAATGGTATCCCCATATTTTGTGTTTCCACAAGCCTTGGCATGACACATGAAAGAAAGTTTAAGCTCTATTTTTTCATTTGGGGTACTTTTTAAAGAGCATTTTTTTGCATTAGTAATCATAGGAAGACATTATAGTTCCAGTATGAAATAAAATAATAAAATGCCAGTGTATAGTTCACATATAATTAATCCTATATGTTATCTCCTCTGAGCATTGACTTTACTAAAAATAAAATAGATAAGGAGGTAGTAACTGCACAATTTCCTTACTAGGTCATGAGAAAAATGTTATTAGAGAACAATATTCTCAGGATTTTCTGAAATTACTAGTGTCTCTAAATATCCTAATTGGGTCATTACTATTTAGGCATAAGTATTTTCATTGTTAGAAAACATACTATTCCATTTCTAAAACCAAGTTTCTTCAAGATACAAGAAACTGACCTTTGGGAAATTAAGACACACGTATCACTTTCAAAGTTCTTGGCTGAAATTTTAATTTGAGTTGGGAAAAGAAAGAGAAAACTGAACTAATTTCTGTGGCCACTCTGTAACCTTTGGGCTTCTTTAGACCTAGCTTCTTCCCATGTACAAGATTCCAGGAAACCAAGATATTTTGTTCTGAATAGATAACAGTAAATTCTTATTGAAGAGTTACTTGTTTTTCTCCATGAACTCAAATTTTGGATCAGTTGCTGAGACAGGGTGGCCAGTGCTATCCTATCCAATTGCAGCTCCTAGAACTGTCAGTCTCAAGGAAAGTGTTTGCTTAAAGGAAATACAAATCAAAATAACACACAAGCTTAAAGAAAATGGTGATACTAAATTTGTCTGATTTTTACAGGGGAATTTTCCACTTACCAAAGAAAATTCCAGCAGACAGAGAACTACGCAGTGTCAGTTTCGTTTTTTCATTTGTGTATAATGGAGAAGATGAAAGGAATTATTCTTCTGGCAGATGAATCAAACTATCCTTTTATTGAAATATAATTGTAAGTATAATGTACAGCAAATCAGACTGCTAAAGTGATCCCACACTAAAAAAGTGGATTGATAGCTTTCTCTCCTGCTTGTATGAGTTTGCAATGAAGTAATTTTTTTATGAGGCAAAAGAGACACACTTTAACTATTCTACAAGATGCTTCATAGGTGGGACAAATCATTTATGGATTTTTATTTCTCACAATGGCAGCTTTCTTACTGTCCATAGATGAGAGAATCGTATGGAAAGGAACTTGAGGAGATCATCTAGTCCAACCCACAAGACCAGGACTGGATCTGATATGGATCATTGCCTGTTAAAGTCTTTTTATCTAAAGCCGTAAGTTTCCTCACTTTGACCCTTAGGATTCTCTCCCTCATCCCACCAGGGAAGAGTGAGTGAGCATCTATGTAGGGCTTAGTTACCAGATGGGGTTAAACCAAGGTAGAAATATATAAGCCAGCATGTAGGCATAGAAATGAAAGCGATTTTCTTGAGAACTTATAGAAATGCAGTGGAATGAGTTGGGAAAATTCCTCACTTTATGCAGAACCATCCTGCTGTAATACTATCAGTTGTGTGTTGTGTCTCAGTACTGCTATTGTCTTCCTTTTCCCTTAGCAAAATCTATGATTATGGTATTTCACAAACAATTTAGGAATGTGGTGATTCACAAATACAGGTGAAATCAACAACCTTTTTTTTTCAAAAAAATCTACATCAGACTTAAGTCTTTTAGGAGTATCACTCAGGGGTACTGAGTGGTTTTCTAGAATAAATCTATATAGCCATCAGGGAGGGGGAATGGGAAACAGGGCTGACATAATCAGCTTCAGTGAACCAAACCTTTAAATAAGGTCTTTGGTAAGCTCAGTGCTGTAAAGGGCCCTCTACATAGTACAGAAGGAATGTATGTACTTTGATGCTGAATGACTGAAAAAAAAAAGGCAATTATGAAGTAAAAGATCTAGAAGGGGGAAACAAAGAGATAAAGCAATACCTCTTACCTGCAAACAATTAATGAAGAACCCATGGGTGGATGCCTCACAGAAATAAACTTTAAATACAGAACTGTTCAATGAAATTAGTTCAAGGGTGTTACATGAGAGCTTTTTCAAGGACCTCGGTTGCTGTCACAAAGTAAGTGTGCAACAAAAAAAAACAGGTGGAAATGAGGACAGGGAAAGAGAAAATGCCTTAGAGTACCAGTTTTAAAGGTTTTTTTCTTTCACTTTCAGGCAGGTAGTTCTGCTTTTGCCTGGAGATGGGTGAAAGCAGAGTTCAGCTCTGCAAGTGCCTGCTAAGGGAGCACAGCCCTTGTCACCGCGGGTGCTATGGAGGCAGGGGAGCTGCGTGACTGCCGCCGAACGAGAGAGGCCCTCAGCAACGCAACTACTGTCGTGGCCAGAAACCAGGCAGGATCTTGGCAACTTTCCCCATGCTGTTTCCCCATGCTGCTCTGTCTTAAGTGCCTCATATGAAAGGGGTATTTTTTTACCAGGGAAAGGCCGACTTTGCCCATATGCCTGATGAACTCCCAATTCCTTCAAAGAGGCTGTTGACACAGCTGCCAATTAATGCCATTTGTGAGGTACACAAATGACTACAGAGTCTTTGCACAGGCCAAACAGCACGTGGACTTTCATTCATTACTGTCATAGGTTAAATTTAAGCTGGTGACAGAGAACAGATGTGAGAGGTCCTTTAATCTTGAGCATTTCTATCCAGTCCTGGAAGGATTTCCAGGGATTTTTCTGAGGGCGATTGACCCAGCTTATACTGCAGAAAAAATGATCAAGATCACCGTGGGACTGTGTTTTGACAGTGTCCAAGCAAAAGCCACTCCTTCCTGAGCACCTTTGACATAACCCTTATCCAAATCCAAATCTTGAGGTATTATTCTGCCATACAGAAGCAGAAGGAAGACTGTCAGTGTCTATATCTCTGCACTAACCAGCCCCTCCTCAGGATGAGAGGAAGATAATTACACAGAGATCTCAGGAGTCTTTGTTACTCTTCTGTGAGCCATCTAGAGAAAAAAGGAGATGAACTTTCCATCCGACTGAAGTGCATATGACAGTGGCAGGTAGGACTAGTTTCTTCCACTATTCCCACCTCAGAAGACCCAAATCCTTCTAGCATGCCACTGTCACAGCTGACCCATGAGCACAGGACATTTTCAGTCATGTTCTGGGGATGCGCTTCCACAGCTGTAGCTATGATTCAACACCAAATTCCCTCCCTCTGTGGCTCAGTGTTTCAGTGTTAACATTAGTGTGTGTCTGAATGGAGACACGAATTTCCTTTTGTGTCTTCCCTTATATTGTGAATCCTCATATATCCACAAAGATATCTATAGTATAAGTTCTAGAATACTGTATTTACTATATAATACTATAAACCATTTAAATTACATTTTACGCTGAGAAAAAAATGCCACACTGACTAACTGCTCGATTTCTTCATGTGTGGTATTCAGTAATTGCATGCACAGGGAGGTGATGGTCTGTTGTTCTTTCTAGTGAGGATTAATGCAAACAGATCACCTCCGTTCCAAACAGTTGGACAACAGACATCAATGCTAAACAGGACAGACCTTGACCCACTGACTTCAGAAAGAACCAGGTGTCTACTACACCATTCCAAATCTGTTTGCACTTCTGAACTCTGCAGATGTTAATATCTCTCCACAATCATCTCACTAAACTGCTTCTATGCACATCTGTATCTGACAGGCTCAATTCTCCTGAGCCCTTGAAAATACATACAAAATGCAGAGATACCATTAATATGGTATCAGATGGTGAAGCTGATGTTTTCTTTCTTCATCAACATCAAGCATTTTCATGGGAAAACCAATTTTCCTGCTGTTAGGATTCTACACACAGAAGCAGAAAAGGGAAGTAGGTGAAAACGTGTAAAAGCATACAGGAAAGTAAACTGTATCATTCTGTGGGTCACTTCCAGGGTCATCTCATATATTTTCAGTTCACAAGAAAACTTCAGGAGTAAAATATCTGAAAAAAAGTCACAGAAAAATCAGGTCTAATAGAGAGAAAAAGCCCACAATTTAAATCCTTTTCTCTGTATTAAAGCACATTAGGGCTATTTCTAATATTTTCTGGCTGTTTTGAAGATGAGGCCACTCACATCAGTGAATCTCTCCCTGATGCATTGATTTCATTTAACTTTGTCTCTTTTATTGGCAAAGAGGTTAAAACACATATTTACACATTAATTTCTAAAATCTTTGGCTCAGACAAAATAATCTACATCTACAGAAAAATAAACACCCAACAAATGGATTACAGAGCAGTTGCCAAAGGTTCAGACTCATTGCTGAATAATTTTTTCCTTTCAGTTTGGATACCAGCCCACAGTACTGAAAATTTATATGGCAAGCATAACCAATGACCTCCACTTTGTCTATTCTACTGTAAGCACAGCAATGAAAACAAGAATATAACTTTAGGCAAAATCAGCTTTCCATCTTACTTAAAATCCATACATTGATTTTCATAGAATCACAGAAAAATTTAAGTGGAGAGGGACCTCTCTGATCCACACCCCAGCCCCAGTCGAGGCCAGCCGCAAAGGTAGACCAGCTTTTCCTGTTCTTAGAGTCTCTAAGGATGGAAATTGCTCAGTCTCAGTGCAGTTTGCTTCAGTGTTTGATGACTCTCATTATTAAAAAAAAAAAATCCTAGTATCTATTTGGAATTTCTGTTTTGTCCATGGCCTCTTGTCCTTTCACTGTGCACTTCCAAACAGAGTACGGTCTCAACTTCCTCATGGCCAGACATTAGGTAACTGAAGGCAATAAGATCCTCTCTTGGCCTTCCCTTTCTCAGACAGAAAAAATATTTCTCTCAGCAGCATTTCCTACATCAAATGCTCTAGCCCCAGCCATCCTGGTGGCCCTCTGCTGAACCCATTCCAGTGACTTAATGACTTTTTGCTACCATCTATGCCTACTGTATCTTGGTACATTTTATAAACACCCTAGTCTAATGAGATGAAATTTAAGTTTACATGTGTGGGTGAATCTGGTGCTAGGAGCAAATGAACGATCACCAACCAGTAGCAGACAGATATTTTGCAAACAAAATCTCAGTTTCCTTCTTTCCCATATATGCCAGTACACCATAGCACATCCAGTCCAGCACGTGCCTTGGGAAGACCAGACATATGTCTAGTTCTTTGGCAATGTGTTATGTTAAGTGTGCTAGTGTGCAAGAAGTCAGCTCTGTAGCCTAAAGCCTCGGCAAAATTATCTTATTATTAAAGATGAATTATCTTTAATTATTTTAATCTATTACAATTATCTTATTAAAATCATCTTATTATTAAATTATGGATTTTAACAAGCAGGTTACATCCTGTATCCCCAAAAATACAATTTTATAATGAGAAATACAGCAAAACTAAACCCCAGCAAGTAAGAAACTAGAGCTGGTGTTGCAGAGAGAAATACAGGTGCACTTTGATTCTGCAAATGCCTACCTGTTTTTGCCAGGTATGTAACATCTGCCAACAAATTAGAGACCAAATTAAAGACTCATTTGAAATTGTGTGTGAAACAATTCTTCACTGATTGTGGAATGGCCTGTTAATACACCCCATCTAAATTCTATGGTTCCTCAGATAACAACACATATGCAGTGCTGCTAATAAAATATACACATAGTTTTCTAACGTGCTCTGGAAACAGTTAAGCATTATAGTTTGAACAATGGGTCAGTGTTGAGGTGACTGCAGTTCAGCTGTCTTTTGCCAGCTATGGTAGAGCACTGACAAAAGAGAAAGCTATTCCTGTGTATTAGGAACTTTGAGACCAGCTAGCAGAGCCAATTGGTGCAGTTAACCAAGGGATAACATGCAAAAACAAAGGCATTTTTTCATATTCTCATAGCTATGGATCAAATTTTGCCCCGAGGACTACATTAAATTTTGTTTATTCACATTTTAAGTCTGTTTTGCAATATTTTATATTAGTGAAAGACCGAATCCATCTATCCTGGATTCATTTCTATCCGACTAGGAAACTCATGTTGTCTTCATTAGAAATGCCAAAACCCTTTAAAAAAAAGCTGAATTTTCATCAAAGTGCAGCAAAATACTGAAGATCAGTTTTCTTCTCTTTTTTGTGAATACTTCTCTTAAATTCAGTCACTAAATTACCCCTGATGGTTAAGTTCATGCTTTAAAGTCTTTGCAGATATGTTGTTACCTGGTACAGTGTACATAGACTTAGTGTCTTTACCACTGCTCCTGTTTAAGCTGTGAGCTTGTGGTTTGAATGCCAGCCACCACTTCCATGCACTCCTTATTTTAGTGGATGCAACAACCACAGAACTTTTCTTACATCTCTGACATTGCTCCATTACTTTTACAAATTAAACAAGTAAAACAAGGGTAAAAAACCCTGCCCAACATCTTCAAGCTTTTTATAAATGGCAGACCGGAAATTACACTTAGAGAATGTTGTATTCCCTTCATAAATTGTAAATAAGATTTCATTATAAATTGATTAGGAGGGCAAAAATTAGACTAGCATTTAAATTGCGTTTTCACAAGTATTCATTAAGAAATGTATCTGTTCTTGAATACTTCATAAAAAATAATGACATGATGTTTTCCTTTCTTTTCATTGTTTGAGGGTTCTCTGACAAACAGAACTATCTCCTGGAAAAAGAGAACCCCTTTCTCATGATTTGCATTATTTTCAAAAAGACTCATATATTAATATATTTATATTTAATATATTGATTCTTAAAATGAAGCAATATATTAAAAAGTGAGAAGAGTAGAATTTAATTCCAGGGAATATGAAAAGATAGTATAACCAAGAGCACATTTTTCAGATACTCACCTTCTCTTAATGGTGAAAATCCTGAAGGAGTGATGATAGTTTCTTCCAGTGTGTTTCGGAATATTTTCCCAGAATGACACTTTTGAAGACTTTGATTCAAATTTCACAGGTCTCCGACTCAGGAAATAAATTTCATGTCTTGATTGAATGCTGGCATCTGAAACAGAACAGCAAGGCAAAAAGGTAATCTTCCCTCACTTCAATCTGCCATTCATGTAAGAATAATAATATGGAAAAATCAAGAAAAAAAAATAGGTACAACTTTCTTACATTTCACAGATTTCTTTTTTACAAAATTACTGTTCTTTCTATCTCAATGAAACAAATATTTACAACTCTAGACTTCTAGAGCAAATTCTTTACATTAAAGAGAAATATAAGTTTCTCTTTCCTGTTATAATCTAGGAAGCAAAACAATACTGTGCTCATAAACAATTATATGATAGTCACATTTCATGAGAATCCATATCTATCCCTGCTTCAAACTTAAACCTTAAAAGAGATCTCCATTTCAAACTCCACCTTCCTTAGTTTATCTCTGGTCTAGCAGCAATACATGGTCCATTTGTTTCATTTTACACTGAAAATTATTTTGGAAATATAATATTATCTGCCAACTTAAAACCTTTTAAAAAATTTTACAGAACCCAAAGTATTGTGGTAAAAGCCCAGAATGTCAAAACTTCAAATAATAAAACAAGACAGATAAATAAGCTTTAATTACTGGAAGAAAAGAGCTTTATGCTATGTATACAGTGCATAAAATTCTTATTGAAACTAGCAGAATTTTTTGCAATCACATCACAAATCCTTCACATGAGATGAAAATATATACACTTAATAGTTAGTCGTATGCCAAGCAAATATTCATGAAACCACATGAAGTACTATCAGTTTCACTAACTGCTTCTATATGGTAACAATCATAAATTCTTATAATAATGTCAAAATAACATCAAAACAGGAAGAACTTGAAAGACCTCAATTTCCAAAATGAAGATTCACTGCTACTTTTCTATTACATTTTTTGTTAGACATTGCTATTCACTATCTGTGATACTGCTAAGTATCATTGAATGCCAAGTTATTAAATTTCAAATGAAAAAGCCAACAAATATTTTACAGTGGCATTAATTCAAGAGTTCAAAAAAAAAGGTTAGATTTGGATATATATTGATGTGGGATCAATATTAGAATTCAAATGCAGGCTAGATACAGAGTCCAATTCAATTAAACCACAGACATCTCTATCTTATTCATTGAAGCTCAGGGTTTCTTCACAGCTGTTTCGCTTCACTTTATGAGGGAAGGAAAGAAGGGCCTATTCCTAACTACGCAGTAATTCGGAATCCAAAATTTCCCCATGTTTGGATCCAACATTTGGGTCCTGGCCCACTTTTGTAACATGTCAGAGCAAATCCTTAAGACATCAAGTAAAAGGGGATTCTGGTATTAAAAGCAAAAAAGCATTTTAAAATCTAATTGGAAACATTATGAATTATCCCCTCTTCACTGTACATATTATTTCAGCATGTGACCCAGGCATGACCTGCTTCCTGATAAAAACATTTTAAAAAGGGACTGGGCTACTGAAGTGTCTGTGGGCATTTTGGTGATTCTGTTCTCTATAACGGCAATATTGAGTAAGTGCTTTACTAATAAACTGTTTCTAATATCTCCTCTAGCTCAAAAATAATGTTTTGGCAAACTTGCCAGGAATATATATCTTGGTTTTTAAATTACAGTAGTTTTGATAATGAATCTACTTCCTTCACACCTGGAAATGCTCAAGGCCAGGCTGGATGGGGCACTAAGCAATCAGATCTAGTGAGTGACATCCCTGCCCATAACAGGAGGGTTGGAACTAGATGATCTTTAAGGTCCCTTCCAGCCCAAATCATTCTATGATTCTGTCACTCAAATCTCAGTAAGTGCTTTTGACTAACTTCTAAGAGAGAAAAGTTGACAAAATGTATAAAATTTATGTATTCATGATTTATAACATGAAACTTCCCTGCTGGTATTTAAATCCAACTTTATGATTGAAGTATGACCTCATGCTACTAAAGTGAACGTGAGAATATACTGTTGCAATATGACATAGCACTGTGACCCAGTCCAAGCCCAGCCTGTAGGATGATGCAATTGAGATGGCAGAGCAGCTCTAGTGAAAGTTTACTAAGACCTTCACTACAATTTTTTTTTTAAAAGACAGAGACATTTTAAGTCAGTCTGTTTTAAAAATCAGGTAACCTTAAGCATTTATAATTAACGTTTGAGCTAGATATGGTGCTTCACTCAACTACTGACATTCCATGTGCTAAATCTTCTCTTTCTCACTGTCAGAAGAAAATGGTCTGCCAGTGTGACTGTAAAGCTGTGATCAAAAGCATAATAAAGAGTTGTCCTTGGGCCTGAGAAGCATTGCAATCCTGCCTTCTGGAATCAAAATGCCATTGCATTTAACTATCTGCATGGCACCTTTTCATATGGAGTATCTTAAGATACACCGGATGATGAATTTTCTTTACTGAATATTCCAGTATTTTCCTTTTGAAGTATATATGCAAGCTTTTTCAGAAGAATATATTACCTACTTTCTTATTCTTTTCAAAATAATGACCTCGTGCTTTTGTGCACCCATATAATAAAGCCTTATTGCTAAACATTTTATTCCAAGTAAAATACACTGTTATCTTCCACACAGTCTTTGAAGTTTTGTAAACTCAGTACAGTTTAAACAATGATTTGAATTTCCTAAAATTTGCATATTTTACTGCAAATAAGAAGATACTACATGTAACTGCACTCTGGAGTATAGTTTTTTTATATATTTTATTGTCTACATCCATACAGAGGAGCTAATATAAAAATTGGAAATGTGACATAATGGAATTAAAGTGCAGTCAAGCTAAGTAATGTTGGATATGTTTCTGCAAAGTGAAAAGCAAATTTGATTGAAATTAGTTCTTAACTGAAAAATACAGGTCAGCTCCAAAAAGTGACTAAAAATGAAAGTGAATTATGGTACCTCAGTGTCTGCTAACAAATGCAACATGTTAAAGTCATAGACTCCAGACCTGCCAAAGGAAACCAAAATCCAGAGAGTTCCTGAGTGCATCCCATGGGTATGCACGAGTATTTTTAAGGAAAAATAAATATCCATTCCAATGGGTGCATGTAAGTGTAACAGATCATGTCAGCATTTCCAGAGTATCATAAACAACTACTCTGTCAAACAGAAAACTTCTGTATGCAAGTCCCTGCTCCATATCAGTTTGTCTCTACAGACATAAGAACAAACTAAAAGGAACTCCAGACATATTTTGATTATTAACGCTTCTTTTGAAATTTTGAAGCTCTCCAAGAGAAGTTTCAGTAAAATCATAACAAACTTCTATATGTTGAGTGAAGTGCTGTCATCCTGATGTTTTCTAACTTTCTCAAACACCAGAATGTTCTTTGAATTGTACTGCAAGAGCCTAAAATGATTTTCAGACAGAAGAACCACTGCAGAATTCACATGGAAAGCAATTTCTGTTTTACTTCATTGTTCTCTGCATGACCATTAGCTGAAAATAAATAAAAAATATGTCTAATTTGTCTCAAAGGGAATGATGGAGTTTTAGGAGTACCGCTAATTTCTTTAATCATTGCCCAAGGCTAACGCTAATTTAAAAGTTAACTTCTTCCTTATTCTTTCTTCAAAAACTATTCTTCATCAGGAAAACTTCCAAGTATCAATCAAAAAAATATGTGTTTATTTACAATGATCAAAACCTAGCTTTATTTACCTTGGAGCAATTTTAGCAGAAACAGCAAAAACCTTTCCCAGTTCCCTTTTTTTTTTTTTTTTTCCTGTTTAGGAAAATATATTCTCTGTTTCATTTTACCATCTCAAAGGCCATACTAATATAAATGCACATCCTAGAGCAAAAATGGATGGATGGGAAAAGGAAGTGATTTGTTCTCTGAGTAACTAATCTAAATCAGGTAGGAGAGCATTTGTTTCCCCCTAATAGTTAGGAAATAATGCTCATGTTGTGGCAGACAACTAATATGCCATGAGAGCTTCAGATTTTTAAAGCGTGCAAACAAGTTTTAGCTAGATGAAGGCTTTTGCAGAAGATGTTTGCCTGTGCTGTGATGGATAAAGTCATGTGTCATAATCACATACAATTACATTTAGGTGATGCAATGAAGGTGACATTGTTTTATTGCTTCAAATGTATAAGCACAGAAGCACAGAACTCTCTGTACCTCACTTAGATGTAGTGCTGTATTTTATTAATATCAACTCACCTTGGTAACAAGATATATCAATGACTGAAAGAAACAAGGAACACATTACTCATTATAACACTGTGCGTGTTATCCTAAAGATATTTAAGTTTTTTGTGTAAAACTGGGACAAAAAAAACCCAAAAAGTTGATGAGAATTACAAAAAGACCAGATTTTTTTTAGCATTATTTGATTTTCAGAATGTGGTTTATTTATTTACATTTTTTTACAAATTCACATATGTGGATTAAAATCCAGCTTGTTCAGTTTGTATTGTCTAGTAGACCCAAAGGACCTGTTCTCTGGGGAAAGAAGAGGCTTTCATGCAACTTTCTGCCAGTACAATATCATTCTTAGAGAACAGCATTTCCTGCATCAAACTGTACAGTAATTTCTAATTTAATATAAGAATCTCTTATAGTGGAACAATCACATCTCTGATGCTCTCAGACTTCCAGAATAATCATGCTAAATACAATCACTCATAGATAGAATTGTTAATTTTGTGTTATACTGATCTTCAGTCTAGGCAGGGGTTACAGATGCTGCTAGTAACTGACGAGTTTAGTAGAGTAAGGCTACAAGTTAAAAGCAGTGAACTTCACAAGAAAGGGTGAAATGTAAAATTCCCTGAGCTCAAGGGTGAC
>VZTR01018483.1:21411-44284 GCA_013400775.1 Chaetops frenatus | reverse complement strand
AAGGGTGACTGACTTAGCCAGCCACAGGTATAGGACATGCTTATTCTGTTTCCAGGCTTCCTCACTGTGTGACTACACCTTCCTACAGTTAGGGCAGGCTAGGCATCATAGCCACACATGGTTAGATCCAGGAGGGCATTTAAATTTGAAGGCCTCAATCACAACCTGAATCCTACCCAGCGGAGTTTATTGTAGCTTCTGATTTTTCAAGAAACATTGGCAGACACCAGTTAGACTTATTAAAGTCAATAAATAAATAAAAACCTACTTTTGACTTCATAACACTGGTGATAGATTTATCTCAGGATTTTAATCAGACCTCAGGAAGACAATTTTTAGCTGTGGCTTTGAGTGCTGACTATCTGAAGAGAGGAGTCGAATTCCTCAGTCAAGAGGCCTCTTTGCAAGAAGTTGCCACAGCTCTTCAGGGTTTGGCATCCCAAGTAAGTGGCAGTAGCTAATGAGCAGTCCTGAGTCTGATGTCTGACCTCCAGGGACACGCTTAAGTGACCAGCAACCCCCATGCTCAGCACAAGGCTGTTCGGCATCATCTTTATGAGGCACATCAAACCTTCTCTTTACTTGTTATGCCTGAAGGTCAAGGGAAGTAATTGTGCCCCTCTGCTCTGGTGAGACCCTGCTTGGAGTAGTGTGTCCAGATCTGGGACACCCAGAACAGGAAAGACTTGGATCTGTTGTAATGACTCCAAAGGAGGGCCACACAAACAGTCAGAGGGAAGGAGCATCTCTCCTGTGCAGAGAGTTGAAAGTGTTGGGACTGTTCAGCCCAGAAAATATAAGGCTCCAGGGAAAATTAATTTAACTGCAGCCTTTCAGTACTTGAAGGGGGCTTAAATGAAAGATGAGGACAAATTTTTACTGAGTCTGTTGCAATAGGACTGGGGGCAATGGTTTTAGGCTAAATGAAGGTCAATTCAGAGTGGATATAAGGAACAAAGTTTTTATGATTATGGTAGTGAACCACTGGAACAGAGAAGATGTGGGTGCCCCATCCCTGAAAATGTTCAAGTTCAGGTTGGATGGGGCTCTTAGCAACCTAGCCTAGTAGAAGATGTCCCTGCCCATGGCAGAGGGGCTGGACTAGATGACCTTTAAGGGTCCCTTCCAAACAAAAATATTCTATAATTTTACGATTCCCTGCCTACCTTTGGCAGCCTGAGTTACCTTGTGTAAGCCAGATGGGCATCCATACTTAGTTTGCATCCTACTGAGCAAGGGTCACATGTGCTTCATGTTGTCTATATCTCCTCTTCTAGAAACTCTCTTTATACAAGGCATTTTCTTTTACATTAATTCCTATGAGTTTGTGACAGGGAAAATGATACTTCAGAAACTTGCCTTGAATACAGTTTGGAAGATGATGAAAGAAAGGGAAAATCCCCTCTGCTTCAGTACCAAGATTACAGGCAAATTCTCTTCAAGAAGATAATTTTATTTTGTTTTATCTCTGGATAGATGATGTTGAAATACTACAAAACAAACAAAACAAATATTTAGTCATATCAAGGAACTAAAATGTTTCAGCTTAGGCCAGTTCCATTAAAAATTACACTGATGAGAGGAAATACCCAAATTATCATACTAAACATTTATAGCTTGTGAAAACTGAATTTTTCAGTAAAATGTTAGTTAGCCATGTATTTTATAAGAACATTTCCATCAAGACATATTTTATGGGATCCTAGGTGAGTGCATCTAGAAAAAACTCCTCAAGAAAACATCTTGTGTTGGGAAATGATAAACAATTGATATGACCACAATAAAAACTCTCTGCAATTGTAATGAAATACTCTTTCCATCAGCTTGTCATCAATTTTTTGTCATCTTCCACTAAGACAGGTTATACCTTAAGCAAGGTATCTATTCTAGGGGTGGGAAAGGCAATAAGGAGGAAAGGAGGAGGGGAAAGGGATGAGTTCAAGAGCTCCCTGTTTAGAAAGGATTAAGGCAATGTTTTTACCGACATTCCGATCAATTAGGTATCAAAAATGGTAATCAGCTACAAATATCTTCACCCTCCTCTAGACTGAAGTGAATATATTGTCACAAAAGCTAGGACAAACTCCCTCTCCTACTACATATTTGGAAAACAAACAAATAAAACCAACAACAACAACAACAAGAAAAAAAAAGGCAAAACAGAAATATACTGTCAAAAGGAGAACTTTATATTTCTTAAAGCTCTTTTACTCCATATGCTACTTCCATATAGTCTTCTCCAGAGACATGTGAATTTTTGTCTGTAAAATGGATTGAGTTGACTTTTCATTCTCACTAGTTTTCTGTAATACAGAAAGAGAAAAGAAAACATGTTCTTATTGCAGAACTATTAGTTTTACCCATCTGGAAAGTGTAGGTTTTCCTCTGTGGCATCCCAGTGACCGTAAGTACAGAAACATAATGACAAAGTTAGGTGGTTTAATAAGCTCCTAAAGCCATTTAATTAAGGAAAACCTACCGAGCTTTTAAGTGTGTATTAGCACATGAGATAACATACAGAGAAAAGATCCCTGTGTTTACATCCTGTTTAAGACCTTGAGAACCTTGCACTATATTCAGTGGACACAGGATCCTGTGACCAGAGGACAAGCATTCTTTGCCCCTTATGATATGAAACATGCAAGGTGAGATCTCAGAATTTAGTTCACTACTGAAGAAGTGAACTAGCTAAAAGCACTGAGTGCTTTTAGAGTTTGACCATAGAGACTAAAAATCCATACCATGTTGTGTAAACATGAGTGATTTAAGCCATTGAAAACAAAAATTGTTTATAAACAGAAGATTTTGAAATACAGAAGCACTAAGAGTTCATAGAGGGTGGAAAAATAGATCATAGTAACTGAAAAATAAGAAAACAAAATTGCCCTGATAAAAAACAACACAAAATCTACAGAGCTGCCCAAGATCCCTTAGCCGTTCATTTCCATCAGAATTGCTGGAACAGGTGGTGCAATACAAAATTAATTTTTTAGATTAGCCATCAATGCATATTGCATACCTATACTAGCTACATAGACAATTTGTGTAATCAATATGTGTGCACTATTAAGACAAAGTTACTCATTTGAAGGGAAAATCTCATACTAAGTGTACAGTATTTTGATATTCCATCAAGTCTGAGCGTACATCATGATTCTAAAATTAACATCTGCTACTTAATAATCACTGAAGAGTGTGAAATACATTTCTAA
Organism: Chaetops frenatus; assembly: GCA_013400775.1. NCBI lineage: Eukaryota > Metazoa > Chordata > Aves > Passeriformes > Picathartidae > Chaetops > Chaetops frenatus. Next base: position 41,072 of record VZTR01018483.1, on the reverse strand, counting down.
GAATCTTATAATAACAGAGGCAGTGTTGAAACAGAACTGAGCAGAATGTATTTAAGGAGGAAAAGGGAAGAAAGGATTCCTTTGAAAGACCAGAGAAGCTGAACTTACTCTAACCACAAGTGTAGAATCTAATTTTTTTTTTAAATCTACCTCTTAGACTAATTGAACATTTGCCTGCTTGGAGTCAAGGCTGGGGACTGTTCAAGGGGTGCAGAAGTGTGAATTGCAGAATGATGACAGCAGATATGTGCGGAGCAGAGCTTGGGCCTGCCTCTCTTCTACACACAAACAATGCAGAACAAATGCACCTCTTGCACTGCCTATCTAAAAGCACTTGGCCTACGTGGCTATGGAGTGTCACGGGAAGGGTTTACCTGGTTGTCAGGTCTGCTAAAAAACACTATTTACTGCACTTCCTGGATGAACTCCCTCTCAAGGTTCATCATCTCATCTTGTCTGATGACTGCTGACTGTCCACAGGACCTGTCACTGTCACTTATGCTGTGACAGTGTGATCTTGGTGAGATCTTCTACGTCTAGGTTGTCCTTTTCTATGAGCTCATCCTCCTCTGGGGAACAATCTGACCTTACTGCTCCCCAGCTATTAGAATTATGCCAAAGGCACTCTTAAATGAAATATCTCTCCGAAGGGTCAAACCCTGGAGAAGAAAAAGGTTCTTGTGTTGCCAATTCGAGAGGAAATGAAGTTGTGCATTTAATATGCAGGCAAGAGAATGGCTGTGGCACCTCCAGATACTCCAGACTTAGTAAAAAAAATCAATTCAGACTGAGAGTGGGCAAATTAATACTGTGGAATACAGTGGCTATACTGTATAATCTACATAAACATGCCATGTCTTTCTCTACATTTTAGCAAAGATTTAATACAGGAGTCTGTGGTGAGCTGACATAATACTGAGATTTCATTTTATTTTTAAAATACACCACACATCATTTATTAATACATGAAGGATTATAAATATTTAAAACAGGTCTGTAATTGTCAAAATCAATGCACAAAATATATTAGCTGATTTTTGCACTTACACTGTTTTTTTGCTTTTTCAGGAATTTGGAAAAGTCTAATTCCGAGTGGATTGCATCAGCAATGTTTTTCTTCCATAAACGTATTTTGTAAACTAAATTATCTGTTAGTAACATAAATCTAGACAGTCAGTTATACTCTGTCTTCTCTCTTGTCTTCAAAAACAAACCCAAATCTCTCCACTGTCTAATCTTAGAAGTTCTTGGCTCTGGAAAAATTTCTCATAAAAGTCAATAGCAACAGCAAATTAAATTCAAGAGAAATTTTACGTGAATGGGGACATTGTGAAACTTACAGGTGAAATTTTTCTTGTCATCACACAGAGGAAAGAATAAGAAATTCCGTTTTCTCCTTCTTCATGACTCTTTTTCACAAAGCTGATGCCAGAGCAAGCTATGAAGAATAATCTATGAAATTTAGAAAAAAACATACACTTGAAAGTCTGTTTGGGGTTTTTTTCACACATCGTGACTTGTTTTACAAAACTTAGAATCATCCTAAGTTTCCTAGAATAACATAAGTGTGTTCAGAGGTGTGTGTATGCCTTTTTTGTACAGACACCTTCTAACATTCATCAGCTGTGTTCCTAGGGGATGCACACCCAAGAGATGGTGTGAAGGGAAAGAAGAGGAAGGAGAAAACCTGTCCAAGTCTTGCTAAGCAACAGCCATCCAATTAATAAATTACAGCCTGTGCAAGGGCACCCACAGCTGTGTCTTTGTATACCAGCTGGTTCCCAACAGGCATTCCTTCAGGACTCAGCCAGAACCTGGCATAGCTGGACAGCTACCAGCAGAGGAGGATGGGTGTCTGTAAGCCCCACTGAGCCCAGAAGAAGATTTTGACCCTACATTAAATTTTAGCAATTCAAACACAGGACAAATTTTCCACAAGAATAACTCCATGTAAATACACTGACTGCCATGGAATGGCAATGATTTAGAGTAGTTAAGATCTGGGCTGTTCATTTAGTGGTGTATTTTGATTTCAAAATCCATTTCACTTGTGCACCTCTGGTTGAACTATGACTTAGTGATTTTTTGGAAGTAGCAACCACAGCCTTGTACTTTTGTATAAGTTGTGACCTAATATAATTGAATTCAAATACTTCAGTGTGAAATATCAACACTAGGAGTTTGAAAGTAAAAAAAAAAAAATCAAATCTCAATCCAAAAAAGTTACAAACCTTCCCTTAACTATTGATGTTGAGGTTATAAAGCCAATTCCAAGGAAACTCTGAAAATTACCTTTTTTTTTTTTTTTTTCAGTAAAAATGCAAATCTTTTGCTGTAATGGTGCTAGCAGAAAAATCAAAAAACAACTGAGTTTTGGCCTAGATGATTCTTGGATTTCACTTTCTCCAATATCTGTCACATCTGGTCTGGTTTTGGCCCTTGCTGGTTTCCCTTTGAAATAACTGCAAAGACAGTCTGTTCTCCCTGCTGAGATTTATCCAGTCACTACTCATCTCATATCTCACATGTTCTGCCTTCCAGGTGTTAGCTTTGTTTCCCAGTACTAAACTCTCTTCCCTAAATCCATTTAAAATGCTGCTGTCAAAATTATCTTTCTGTTTTATGACTTTTGCCATGATGACCCCTTTGCTTCTTCATTTACCTCTCCAGATAGCAAAAGTTTTCCATCTACCTATTTAGGGCTCTTGCTTTTGGTCTTAGTTGAAGTACTCTTTATGTTGGTAATAGCAATAACCCTCCAGAAATTTTTTAGCTAATCAAACAAAATATAAAACGTTTGTTGGAACAAGAAATAAATTCTAGCCTAGGTTAAAACAGTCCAGACCTTACCCACACTGGGGCAAGCCTCAGGGCCTCTCCAGCTGGAGTTGTTTTCAGAGGAGAGCTTGGCTTCTGACTCCAGGGAAACAGGGGGTGTGGCACAACAGAGAAGCTGGCAGGAGTGCCTGATGGACTTGAGCTGAGCTGCCACTGAGAAGGACCTCAGCAGGCTGGAGAAAAAGGCAAACAAGAAGTTTCTCTCATGAAGTTCAGCACAGGCAAGTGTGAAGTCCTGCACCCTGGAATAATCACTGGATGCACCAGTACAGGCTGGGGGTTACTGGCTGGAAAGCAGCTCTGCAGAAAAGACCTGGGCATCACAGTGAACAGCAGTGGTCATGAGCCAGCAATGTCCCCTTGGAGCTAAGGAGGCCAACAGCTGCCAGCAGGTCCAGTGAGGTGAACCTTCCCCTCTCCTCAGCTCTGCTGAGACTCAGCTGGAATGCAGGGTCCAGTTCTGGGCTCCCCAGAACATAAACATGGGTGTTCAGAGCAAGACCAGCAAAAAGCCACAAATGCATCTAAGAGTTTGGAGCCTGTCATATGAGGAGAGGCTGAAAGAGCTAGGACTCTTCTTGGAGAAGGAAAGACAGGGGGATCTTTTAAATATGCAAAACACATTGATAGTGGGAATAAAGAAGACGGAGTTTGACTCTTCTCAATGGAGCCCAGTGACAGAACAAAAGGCTATGGGCACAGAGAAAAGTACAAGAAATTCTTAAACATAAGAGTGATTGATGCCTCCCTCTCTAGACTGGGAGGCTGTGGAGTCTCCATCCTTGGAGGGATCCAAAACACAGCCTGGTGCAACCTGACATAGTTGACCCTAATTTCAACCAGGTATGAATGATCTCTAAAGGTGCCTCCAAGTCTGAGACTCTTATTCTGTCAAATTTCTGTTCCAATAAATAGAAATAACTTTTTAAAAAAAGAAAAAAGTCTGAGAGATATCTGCCTCCTAAATGCCTTGTGTTGAACATACTGTCCTGTGGTATGAGAGGTGATATGAGAGTCCAAAGTATCTGGTTCAGATCAGGAATACAGGACAGTGCCTTGTCCAGTCCAGGGGGAGAATCTCTTTGGAGCAAGGCATCTCACTGTCCCTGAAACACTCCATGCTAATCCTACCTGTTGAATGTTTCAAAAAAAAAGAATGTATTTCTACAGAAAAATACTGACTTTTCAAAGTAATCTGCTACTCATATTCCAAACAGATGCATAGATAAACACCTCATTTTGTCCTTAAGAATGTTCTAATCTTGTGTCATTCATCATTATAAAGGATACATATATTCTAGAAGTGCAAAGCAAGTTGACTGCAATATAAACTTCTATACATGTATCTTAAAATGTGCTTGTGCTATTAACAAAAGCTAGGGAGGGCTTTTTATCCAGGCTTCTTAACCACAGGAAGCCTTTTCTTTACTAGATCTACCTGCTACTGGTGAAATGGAAAAGACAGCATTATGCTACTATACAGCTTCTATAAACAGAAACTGTGCATCTCACCTGTAACTGAACTTTTTGGGTTTCTCTTATCTTGTACTAAATAACATAAATTGCAGTCTTCCCTCTACTTAATTTTTCTTTCTTATTATATTATTATTTCCTTTTTTTTCTCTCAAGGTTATTCCAAAAAGGTGTCTCTGGAATGCATTTTGAGGTATTCATCTAAAGTCATCCATGCATAGAATCATAGAACTATTAAATTTGAGAAAGACCTTTAAGATCAGAAAGTCCAATCATAAATCTAGCACTGCCAAGTCAATCACTAAACCATGTCCCTAAGCACCACATATACATGTCTTTTAAATACCTCCAGGTATGGCAACTTCATCACTTTCCTGGGAAACCTATTCCAGTGCTGGACAGCCCTGTGCATGAGGAAATTTTCCAATCTAAAACTCCCTCAGGGTGATTTGAAACTATTTTCTCTCATCCTGTCGCTCATTGAACTGGGAGAAGAGGCTGATTCCCACCTGGCTACACCTTCCTTTCAGGTAGCTGCTGAGAGCAGTAAGGTCTCCCCTGAGCTTCCTCCTCTCCAGGCTAAACACCCCCAGCTCCCTCAGCCACTCCTCATCAGATTTGTGCTCCAGACCTTTCCCTAGCTTCATTGCCCTTCTCTGGACACGCTCCAGCACCTCAATGTCCTTCTCATAGTGAGGGACCCAAGACTGAATGTAGGATTCAAGATGTGACCTCACCAGTGCTGAGTACAGAGGGATGATCCTAGTCCTGCTGACCACATTAAGTCTGATCTAAGCCAGGATGCCCCTGGCCTTCTTGGCTACCTGGGAACACTGGGGGTCAGGTTCAGCTGTTATTGACCAGCTCAAACCCTTTTCAACTAGAAAGCTTTCCACTCTGCCTCCCAGCCTCTAAGGCTGTGTGCTGTTACTGTGACCTAAGTGCAGGACTCGCCACATTGCCTTACTGAACATCATACCACAGGTCTTAGCCCATAGATACAGCTTGTCCAGATTCCTCTGCAGAGCCTTCCTACCATCAAGAAGATCAATATTCCTGCCCAGCCTGATGTCATCTGCAAAATTACTGAGAGTGCCCTCAATCCCCTCATCAAAGTCATCAATAAAGGTATTAAACAGGGCTGGCCTCTACACTGAGCCCTGGGGAACGCCACTAGTGACAGGATGTCAGCTGAATGTAACACCATTCACCACCACTCTTTGGACCCGGCCACCCAGCCAGTTTTTGTCCATCAAGAGTGTTAGTGCTCACTGTCATCTGGTGGTCACTATCAGGAGCTGTATTTCTTATGGGCTTTCAAGGATTCCCCAGCACCACTGTCCTGTTACTTTTCAGGTCATCAGGTGGGAAAAAGTAATTTTGCATTGAAGGCACTATCCTGACACTATCAGGCACAAGAGCCTTGATGTCATGCCTGATACATGACGTTGCCTTGGTGTGACCTAAGGATTAAACGTCATTTATGAAGATAAATTAGAAATAGGAGGAATATGCCCTTATGTTATAGACCAAAAGAAGTACTTCTCTTTGAGAAAAATAAATATTTGTTCCTGTAGGTGGATATTATTCTGACTTTTTGAGTGAAGAGTACTAACAGCATGAAAGACAGCCAGATGTGCAGCAATCTTTTCATGTTACTGCCAAAGGTTTTTAGCCAATGCTGCTCCAAAGGAGTTAATCCACAAGAATTCAAACACAGATAGCATCTGAGAGCAAGCAGCTAAAATCATTGCATTGCTTGATCCATTCATGCACATGGAAGTACTCTGCACAGTTTGAGGAGAAACTCACACATGTTTTGCTGGAAAGGTGCAGCACAGCACCACCCTCTTAATGTTGGCTTTATTACAAGGCTTTTCTCAGAGAAGGCTTCCAGCCAAACTGCTGGAATGGGGAGGCTGAACTGCTGCAGCAAACCAGACACACAACAGTAAGCAAGCTTAGCACTAACTACTGCTTCTTTCTATTTCACAGGTCTGTATATACCTAGCACTCCATGGTCTTCCTTTTTTAACCTTTTGCTCAATTTTTTTTTTGTTTTGTTTTGTTTTGTTTTGTTTTGTTTTGTTTTGTTTTGTTTTGTTTTGTTTTGTTTTGTTTTGTTTTGTTTTGTTTTTGTCGGGTTTTTTTTGTTTGTTTTTGTTTTGTTTTGTTTTGTTTTGTTTTGTTTTGTTTTTTCTTTCTTTTTAACAGACATGGGTCTCTTAAAGTTGAGCATGGTAGAGATACTCTCTACACAGGAGATGAGAAAAGGCAAGCTTCCAGGTCATCTCCTTTCTTGCTGTGCAGGGCCAAATCCTGCCTAGGGAAGCATGAAATTTTTACTGTCAATTTCCATTTTTGTGAAATTTCACGTCTAAATCTGACTATTCAAACTCGATTTCTGTCTGTATCACCTTTTGTTTTTCCTGAAATATCTTGGAAATCATCATAACTTGTATATTCAAAAATATGTCAATTCTTTCAAATAAACTATAAATAGGTCAACTGAAACAACTTTATGATTGATTAGAGGAAAAATTGCCAGAAAAGGTATTGCCAACTAGCACAACAATCAGAAAATCCACATTAATTGTTAAAGTGAATCATCATGATACAAGTCTCTATTTCAGAATGATTCAGCTCTTGTCAGAAATTTAGATTAAAAGGTGAAATAAAAAAAAAAAGAAGCATGAATAGAATCTCAGGAAGGAATCAAGTAGAAGTTGTAGTTACAAGATATAAAATTGAAGTATTTTGTGGAAAATTAATAAAATTTTAAAGGCCCTTTATTCTATTTCATACAAACCCAATACCAGGCAAATCCCTGAGGTACTGAAGTTTGCCTTTCTATTAATATAGTCATGATCCTTAAGAAATACTCTGCCTGCTCTTAGCAACAAATCCCTGGATGACAGTGCAGTAGGTTGGTTATTACATCAAATTAATCGATGCCAAACAAAATGAGTAAATTAATACTCTGTGGGTGTCTACAGTCTACGATCTTAGAAAAAAAAAGCTATTTTAAACTTAAATTTAGAGCCAAAAAAGATCATCTTCAATTCAGAAAATCTAAAAAGAATTAATTTTAAGGAAGCAAAGAAGGGGGAAAACATTCAGTCTGTAATGCAGAAGAACAGGCCTCTGAACACAAAGGCTAAACATGTGGGGTTTGCTGTCTGTCTGTGATTCAGTCAGGGAGTCACACACTGAGAGGTCTTGTGTTGCCTTGTTTGTGAAAGCCTTCTGAAAAGTTTATATTCTTGAGTCAGATTTTCTCACACATTGTACTAAAAACACTAGCTTTGTTTATATTCCTTCTTGGAGAAGGGAATCTGATGGACTGGTCACCTAGCCAGTCCAGTTGAGAGTAGGGATTTCATCTTCCAATCCTCTCTCACTTTGCAAACCCTGTAAATTGTGTGTTCATAATAAACGGGCTCCTTTCTGGGGGCTTCTGCTGTTCTCTTGACTGTGGTGAAACCGTGTCCTTCTTTTCATGCCCTGTTGCTACAGTCTTGTACCATGGTGGAGGTTCAAGGACACCACAGCGTGTAACCACTCTGCAATACCACCCTGCAATACCCTGCAATCCACCTCTACCAATCCACTTCTTATGCCTTCTGTCTTCATGACCATGTTAGTCTGTATACAAACAATCATTCATAATGTGTAGAAAACAACCTATGTCACTGATGCAAAATACTCACACATTACTGTGACAACATCCAAACAAAGCTGGTTAAAAAGCAGCACTCATATAGGGTAGGGAGAGCAATGTATCATCAGACGACAGTTTCCAAACACATCTCTACAACTAATTTTAATTAACTTTATTTTAGTAGATGTTAGGAGCAGTCTGTGCTCATCCAGAGACAGAGGAGGGTTTGTGCTGCTCTGGGGAAAGCACACCACACATGGAAAATGGCAGCACAGCCACAGGCTGCACTGCCCTCACCCTGTCTCACCACTTCCATTTCCCTCCATCCTGCCTGTCCCAAAATCTGGGCAGTAACAGCTCCAGAAGTCATGGCCAGTGCTGAGCTCAGGTTAGTTCATGCTTTCTTCTTCAGAGGAATGTAGATCAGGCTATTTTTCCCCAAAAGCTTCTCAACATTCTCATTTTCTATATATGGAAAGTAAAACTGCATGGAAAGACTCAAAGGGCAGACATGTCAGGTGCTCATTCCTTTGTATATTGTTCCTACAGACATTTCATACCCTCTCCATGTCATGTCATGCCTGTGCCAGCAGGGCAGGCTGTCCAGGCTGTTGTGTACAGCAGCTCCAGTGTTTAATAAAAATAATAATCAGGTAATGATTTTTAAAGGGTACCTTGAGTATACATAACCAGCACTACACAAGCAGAGGCCATTAAGGTCAGCACATACCTCTCACAAAAAAAACATGACAAACTGAAAGTTGCCACATGTACATTGGCTAGCTTCAATGGAACCCCATTTCTTTCCTCTTTCACCTTATAAATCACTACACCATACAAGAAAGCTTTTCCTCTAACATGTCAGGCAGGATGAGGCCATTAGCCCCATCCCAAGCCTCAGATGCAGACCTCACATACTTGATAATGGTCATCATGCACAACTCAGACAGCAAATATTAGGAAATTTTTGGCATGCATGAGCCTCACAGTACTTTAGCTCAAATAACCAAGCTAAAAGACCATAGCAGCAAAAATTGAGATTCAGTTTAACCGGAAGAAGGCATCCTTAATGAATTTAAAACATTGTATTAACACAAAAAGAGACGAGACAGGACTGGGGCATTCCTGGGGCAAGGGCTTGTGGCCCTGGGGGACTGAAGTGAGGTCCTGGGCCATGGCCATATTGGAGGATCCCTGGAGGACAACCAGTGAGGGAGGCCTGACGGCAACAGGTCAGTGGAGTCAAGCAGCTGGTGCTGAGGAAATTATTTTCACCCTTCACTAACTCCAGGAGTGTTACTGAAAACTCTGTCAGCTCCAGTCCCACAGACGGAACACTTATGAGCAGGTGGAGCACACAATTTCTGCTCCCAGAGCAGAGTACATTTGATGATTTACTTTACTTTAGAGTCTGGTCCAAGTACTCTGGGAATGTTTTGCAATCCAAGCAAAGAAAATCAGGAAATTTTTCACTGATGCAGATTCAAATACTAATGAAGGTGCACCCAGTACTCTCAGCTCTACTTATTTTTGAATCCAGTTTTGTCTTTATTATTTCTATCTTTGTACATGAGATAAAAAATGAATCACCCCAGACTTTCCTGCTGCCAACAGAGGTGGTAGTTTGTGATTTAGTATTCTTAAAAATTACCATATTTCCCCCATCTCTATAAGCAAAGTGGAAATTAAAAAAGTCTGCATGAAAATATGTAAAGAGCTACTTGTAGGAAATTCTTGTAAGGTACTGGAACCAAGGGACTTTAAAAGCCAGTTTCTATGCAAGTAATTCTGAAAGCAAAAACCTGGTACTGGTTAAATCTCTTTAGAATTCAGGCATGAAATGTCTAGTATTACAGTGCTTGCTTCGTACAAGTAATGACTGCTTGGAGAGACATTACAATAATTTTGTTTCCTGAAATTTTCCCCAGTTCATTTTTTAAAACACGTTTTAAAGAAGTTATACATTGTTTGTAGATGTCTACCTTTGAAATTTAGAAACTGAGGAAAATAAAAGTTAAGTAAATTGTTCAAGGTCCCATGGAAGCCTGTGTCAGGATTTCATTTTCAGGGGTGAATTATGTTGTGCACATTAATAACAGAAAGTGTAGTGGTCCAAGTTGCCATTTAGCTTTTCCTCATTTATAAAAGCAGGAACTTTTCCTAGGTGAGTAGAGGATGCCATACAAAGGTAACTGTATTCTGGAGAAATATTCAAAATACATCACATTCCTGCTGAGCCTATGGTGGTTCTATTAGGCCAAATTATGGAAGATGTCACTAAGTACGAGAATCCACTGGCAGCATTCCTAGCAGTGCAAGCATCCTGATATTAAACCTTCACTGAAAGGAAGAATTCCTACTTATTAGCATCCTGGAAGAAGAAGACATCTAGGAGAACCTTAAGTTGAAAAAAGCTTTATGTTGTGGTCAGGCAGATTTTAATATGTACAGTTCCCACTATCCAAGCATATCTAACAAGTAGTTGACCAAAACTAGGTGGATTAAAGATAAAAGTTCTGAATAAGTTTTGAAAGTTTCTGTGTGGAAATTAATACCCTTTGTTCATGCATTTGAAAACACCTAAAGAAATAATGGGTTCTCCCAAGTTCCAGTCCTCCATCTTATCTTTCTCTCACCACTATTTATCACAATGGTAGTGATGTTACACAGCCCTCATCAGTATTTTTCCTAAAAACATGGGAGCTGATTTTGGAATATACATATCCCTTAAACACATATCCTCTTTTGAATAAATGCAACTTTTATTTTTTAGCAACATGGTTGCACCCTTTATTCATGTTCATCTCTGGATAAATTCCCAATCACTCATTACCAATGCTAGTACTCCTCTGATTTCAGCCAGCTGAGGCAGAACTCTAGGCAGAGAAGTGCTCACAGTGCCCTGAGCAAAACCTACTGGATAAAAGTACATTATGTCTCTGCAGAGAGAGCTCTAAGTCCACAACAGACACTTTTAAAATAATAAAAATAAGATTATTAGGGAAAAAAATGCAAGATGCTGAGGATAGTTTTCCAATTCTTTGGAAAATTTTACTTTGCAAAATGGGGCAGGTGTGGGCAAATGTTTGAGCTTTTAAGTGGTGGTGGGGTTTTTGCAATGATGTTTTTTTGCAATAAGCATTGGGTGAAATTTCTTCATGGATTTGCTCAGTGCAGTGCCACATGCTCATAGTTTGGACTGATGAGGAAACCACATTGAAAGACCACAGCAGGGAATAAAATTTCTCCAGCTGCTGTGGCAATACATTTGTCTGTGCACTGCACTCTATATAATCCTAAAGAATATTACCTGGCTCCAGAAAAAAGAAGGGAGATATATGTCCATAATATATTTCAAAATTAAACAAAACCAAAACTCAAACCTACTAGGCCACTGCTACTATGCGGTACAAGAAGAATAGAACAGAGTATGCCATTAGGCAAGTATACAATTACAAGTGACTGAGACATAAAAGAAAGACACAATCCTAAATTTTTTACTCCTTAAAACTAATTTGAAAAGTCTACTCTCCTGCCTTTGCCTTTGTGTCTAAAGAATTTACCAGTGTGGCAATGTAAAGCAGCACGAAAAATCTTTTTTGCTGAATTGTATTAATGTTGACCTCAATTAATTCAAAGTAAATTAGAGATGAAAACCACCAAGCAGATGCATAATTAAAATAGCCACAAAACCACCCTAGTCAAAAGAAAAAGAGAAATCAATTAATGATACAAACCTTCAAGACTTTGGGACATTATCAGCTGGTAGCTAATGAGATGAGGAAAAAACTTGACCTACAAGCAAGTACTGGCAGCAACAGCACACCAGCCAAAATGAGATGAAAATCTGATCCAGGAAGGCCATGTACATATTACACCATCATACTGAATTCAAAGGTATTAGATAGGAGCAGATAATTTTTGAATTTTTTGCATATTACACAGCAATCAGGTGGAGTCCACTGCTCCATGGGCAGGTTGTAGTATCATGGCTAGGAATTTAAAGTAGGACAGATGGAATTTCCTTCATTTAGGGAATCCCAAAAGTCTGCAAGAAACATTTGACATGCTGAAATGGTTTTTATGAATAGAACACTGTTATCTAACATGAAATTTTGCCACTTCTAGAGCAGAACTCAGCTAATATAAATTAGTGCAGGCTTTCCTGCAGGAAGTAAAAAATAAACATATCCTGTTAGAACTACAGGGGGAATTTCATGTAGGTAAAATCTAATTACACAAGATGGAGTACAGCCAGTGACACCAAGTAATACACTTACTCTTTTGAAAAGCGTCGTATAATTTTTTTTTTAATAGTTAGGCTTTCTCTGGGCCTTCCTTTTTATTCATCTGAAATGCTCGTTTGTGTGAAATCAGTTGTAATGGATATAATGAAAATTTACACAGGTCTTGTATAACTGGATTTAATGGCTAGAATCTGAAGTTTAGGTTTGGCCAGCATCAGGCCACAAAGGCACCTTTGTATAGTGTCAAAATTTTTTTTGCAGAAACTGGAGACAAGTAGCAATAAAAATTAAAGTGTTGAGACTGTCTTTTAAAATACTTCACACACTTCATAAATAAAGCTCTGTATTTTTAGAATATTAATAAAACTGTCCTACTTCTGCCCCTCCAGTTTTAAGTACCCATGGTGTCCCTTTAAAGCAGTGACCCTTGAAAAATGGAAGGAGGTAGAAAGCAAAGCCAGTAGTAGAGCTATAGAGTAATAGAGCGTAAAGAAGAAACAAAATCAGAAAATTATTGAAATAACCCCACACAGAGCTGTTCAAAGCCTACACAGCAAATTTCAAAACATCAATTTATGAGTGTGTGTATGTGTGTCTAATGCCAACAAAATGACATCGGAAATTATATGTGATTTCCACATTGCCCAAAGGTATAGGTGGCTCATTGAGCCCTGTGCCAAATTCAGTGAATTCTTCATGTGTTCAGTGCCAAGCACAGTTGATCATGCAATGGTCAGTAGTGGCATTCCTAGTTGTCTATGTTTTACTTCCTTCCTCATGCCTTTGTGGTAATTCTGCTGTGAAACCACTTTGTTAGCCTGCCACTCAAAGCCAGAAAGAACATCATGGTGTACAATTAGAAAGAGAAGAAACCCAGGAGTAAGCATAGATTCCGCCACCCCTCATATAGGCAGCTCTTTGGCTTATTGATTAAGGCTCCCAGAAAGCAGAAGCAAAGGAGATTATCTGCAGGAGTATTTGTACTCCACGCACTAACACTATGAAAACAGTGAGAAAAATCAATCAGCAATAGTAATTTTTTTTCCTCTAGTTTCTAGGGCTTTTTTTAATACTTGGAGCAGTGCAAAGTCATGCCCCAGACGTTTCACATTACATTTACATATGGCTTGCTCATCACCTTTTTTTGTCTTTCCCATTCCAAAACAAACAAAATTCTCTTCCATTTGCCCATAGTAGAAAATTTTTCATATCCACATTACATGCGGAAGACATTTCAACCAGGGTGAGGCCTGATTATCTCTGCAAATCTAGAAAACCCCCCCAAATGTGAAGTGATTTTAATGTTCAGGCATGAAAATAGGCATTTCAGAAGTTCGTCTTTGTCAGCTTCGTCTTGTTCTGTGTTTGAGATTCTCTTGTTTTAACTGGATCTAACATATCTATCTGATAACTAACTGTACTAAATAATCTATATCAACAAAACAAGTTCATAAACTGAAACAATGCTATAAAATCAAATATGTATTCAAGTGTCAAAAAAACCAAGTTTTTAAATTTAGGAATTTAATATATAAGTATCTTGATATCTTCATCAGGAGAGTATCTTCCCACTGTTGCAATCTAAGTCACATACATATTTCCATTATTAAATTCAGTTAATAAAAAAAAAAATCACTTTTTTTACATATGAAAGTACTATTCTTGAACATGTACTGTTGGGATACAGGGCATAGTTAAGGTAATACCTTGGGAGAAGGCTAGGCAAAACCAGAAAGCAAAATTTGGACCAGAACACTCCCTCTGTTCAGAGTTAGTTTGAGGCAGAGTATTTTTATTCAGGTCTCTCTGGAAATCATTCCTGTAAGCAGAAAATCTACTCTTTGACTAGCTTCTAGCACTTCAAAGTCTGGGCTCATGCCACAGGATGAAATAGCTATTGAGTGAGAAAGGGAGCAAAAGCTTTCTGAAGCCACCTTGCCAACATGACTCAAAACAACTATGAAGGGACCATCTATAAAGCTTGAAAGTTAAAGCTCTCTTCACACAGAATTTTTTTTACCTTTCTGCTAAAACTACCAGAAAGCATTATTTAGTTCTTTAGAACTTCTGGCATCTCCAACCGGCCTGAAACCACCAATTTGCCTTTTGTAGGGCAATTATCTTTTTCACATTTTTGCTTACTGTAGCAGTAAAGATTTTATGCAATGTTATCTATGAATACTTTATATTTGTCTTGAATATTAATCGCCGCAACAGGAAAATTATTGTGCTGCACAGCCAGTTCATGGCTAGACAGCAGACAAAATGTTTCCACAGTAAATAAACAATGTAGCAGACACGGGTATGCCTGAGTTTATTTCAGGTGATCAAGTGATTAGCTGTTGTTTGAATTCCTGAAAGGAAAGCTGCCATCATCAACAAAGCTTGCTTTTAATTTTTCTGCCAAGTAAATAGGTATGTACACAGGAGATTTCCCCTAGTACCATAACATCTGTATTCAGAGCATGAGACAAACAATGAGTCTGTGTTAGCTGTCACAGGTCATTAATGCAAAATGGATAACAAAAGTAAAAAAAAAAGCACTGGAGAAATAGGGGAAACAGACTGTGTATGTGTTTCTGTTTAAAGATTTGCCAAAAAGACCTCACCTACCTCTTAAACACATACATGACAGAAACAGGAGGGAAAATCCATTTCATGAGCAATACTCTGTTTTGGATATTTCTTTAATCATGTTTATCAAAATTTTTGTATTTGTGCTCATCTATAGAGTTTAAAGCCATTGCCCATATTTTAAAAATCTTTTGCTTCGTCAAAAAATAGTCATTTCACAACCTCACAGCATGAAACCTGTAATTTTGCCCACATTTTCTCTGTGCCTTGTGTTAGCTTCTCATCTTTCACGTGGTTGGCAATTTTCAGCATTAAAATATGTGTAAATTACTACTTTTGCAAGACATATTAGCAAGTCATTACTATTAGTTAAAGAGTAAATATGGAAATAGAAATATTAAAAACCCTGTCTTCCCAGAGTCCCTGAATGCAAGAAGTATTCAGTTTTTTTTTTAAATTCAGAGTATTCCAGACTCTATATGAATCCAGGCACTATCCCTCTCAAGAAGTTTTGAAGAAGGTATTAGTAGTGACTGTTATGCGCCATCATTATAAAAATTTTCTAACCCTCTTCAGAGACTGAGTTGACAAAAATATTAAAATTTATCATAAAGGGGAATCAGTGTTCTGAGTCTTTAGATATGCATCCTGAATAATAAAAAAAAAGTGGGGTTTTTTTCTTTTGTAGAAAAGCCTTTCTGTAATTTTTTAGAGTTTTTGAATGTCAGAGCAATATGAGGGAATTAAAAGATGAAATTGGAAATGAAACCCTAAAGGGGGTTTTAGGTAGTTAAAGTTATCTGGTGATGCTGTCTTAGATACTTTGATATTATTCCTGCTGTTTCGTCCCTATAGATCATCACCTGCTTAAATATTATTTACATTTGAAGCTTGTTTCAAAGTCATCAAGAGTTGTATTATCAATTAAGTCGAACCGCTGCTACCAAACTGCCTGCTCTCTTCAGTTTTGACAGAAAAAGTTCAGGTGACAGAAATTCAGCGTAGTATGCAACCTGCTAAAATTTATTTACCAAATTGTTCAACACAAGACATATACTAACAGATTTCTACCCTTCTAATATTATTTTACTAGTCTAAAAGGCTTGAACCTAATAGGAGAGGTGTATATTACATGTTTTTTTATAATGGCCAGTGAATCCATAGGAACTGAAGGGAAGCTGGAGTATTGCAGCGGGTGTTCTGAGAGAATGAACATGGCAAATGTACCATGAAAAGGATGGATATTAAAAACATTTTTGTGGACAAAACGGACTTCTTTTGAAGAATACATAACTTACTAAGTCATAATCGTTATTTAAACAGGGAGGTTTGTGTCATTTTTAGAGAACAAATCACCAATAGTCTCTGTGAAGTTTCAGTTCATTAAATACAGAGGAGGTTTATACTATAATATAAATATTATAAAAAATGTAATTGTTGGCATCCTATTGTGCAAAGAAAGTATATCCTTAACTCTGACACCAAGTCTAGTCACAGTGAGAAAACATTTAAAACACAGGGTTCTTACAAGGTAATTGAAATTAAAAGAATGGAAACACCATAAAAAACGTGGAGAGTGAATAGGGGCTGAGTATTTTGCACAAGAAGAGGACATTCAGTGGAACCATTGGGTGCAAAAGTTCAAGCAAATGGAAGCCACAAAGTACTTCTCAAAATATTGCAGAATTGTGGTGTGGAATCCATTGCCACAGGACACTGTAAATGCCATAACTATAAATACATGGGAGATAGGTCCATCAGGGGCTATTAACACACTAGATTCAACCTCCAGTTGAGGAAGTCCCAAAACTTCTGACAGCCAGAAGCTGAGAGGGTATACCAGGGAAAGGATCATTTTATTCTTCTTGTGCTTTAAGCATTCATGGAGTGGTCCTTGTCAGAGCCAGGACATTGGGCTAGAAGAGCTGTAGGCTTTCTTAGGTATGAGAGTTCTCTTGATACAGAAACACGAGTGAATGGCTGATTTCAGGTCAAGAAAAAAATAAATAATAAGAAGCCTGGCTCAGTGNTATATACACAAGCTACTTGGTCACTCAAAGTCATGGCAGGTTAAATTGAAGGAGCTAATCATACCAGTAATTCAGAGAAACCCATTTAATAAAGGGAATAAGATGCTGATGGAAGTCCTACAGAAGCACACAGTTAAAATCAATCGAAGTGAAAGGAGGAAGCATTTTTGGGAAGTAGGATATCAAATGACACACTGGATGGCTACATGGGTTTTGGATTAAGATCAGGAGATAAGATGGAGTGATTTTTTTTTCATAAGGATATACCATCAGAAAACATCAGGTAAAGTCAGCACATGGTCCTTAAACATTCCTAATTATATCATAAAAGAATTTCGAATTTTGTAATGTGCAAAATTCTTGTATTCAATAGATATTTTTTCAAGCATATCTAATGTCTGGGACCACTTTCATCACCACAATATGCTTTCTGTATGGTGGTGCAGTGTTCTACACAGGCACAACTTCATATGATGTATCACTTTTGACAGCAACCTGCATTACAGCTGGAACATGACATTAAGGTAGATGAGTATGGGCATTTGTCTATAGTAGAAACCAGTGGAATAAGAAATGATTATTTGGAAGACAAGACATGAAAATGCAGCTCAGAGGCAGTTTTTAAGTTTATATCAGGCATTACAGACTATACTGCAGGTCTTTCAAACAACAACAAATTGTTCATTCAAGCTCAGTAATTACAGTTGCTAGGATTTCAGGAATGTCACAAACTAGAAGTTACATAGTAAAGACAGAAATTAATTTTCTCTGTGGTATATCAGAAATCCTTTTCCTGGATCAAACTGGTGCAGACAAATATTTCACTTGTGGAATATTTGGCAGGTAAATTTTGTTTAATGGTTGGTTACTAATCTGTCTCATTTAAAAGTCATTAAAGCCTGCCTACTTCCTTACCGGTCAACCTACTTATTAAGGCACAATGAATGGTTACACTGGTGAGTCTCTGCTTGAGTTGCATAGAAAAGGCCACACAGTTTAACTGGAGGTGTTCTCATATTCATGCCCAAATCAGGGGCAGCTCAAGTGTTTAAAGGAGGCTGAGTAACAGCCCTTTGTGTGTCACCTTGAACACCATCTGTTTTAATACATTAAGACAGAAATAGGCCTAAATACAGTTATAATTTCTTTACACGTAGAATAAGGGTAAGTGAATTTCTAGTCAGCCACTCTCTTCTTACCCCCAATAGGGGTGTCCTAGGTTGACTGTATGATGCTTTTATCCCCATTCATCTGTTTAGTTCAGAAATAAGCTTTGTAGCTTTAAGACTGGATCTGAGAGCAAGTGCTGGAACCAGCCCGAACCAACCCAAACCAACCTTGTAATTGGCCTCACCTGTGCTGGAACCAACCAGAACCAACCTCATTATTGGCCTCACCTGTGCTGGAACCAACCAGAACCCTATAAAAGCTCTCACTAGACGGCTCTCTGAGCTGCTGCTGTAGGAGGCTCCTGCTCTGCTTGTCCTGGGTTCCTGTTGAACTGCTGAAGTTTGGTTTTTTTGGGACAATTCTGCTATTGTTCGATCCAGGGGACACCAGAACCATCACTTGGGGGCCCCCCAAGCTGCACTGCAGCTGGGACACTGGGCTTGAGACTGAGAGAAGAGCTAAGGACTCACCCACTGAAAGGACTTTTTGGAATTTGTCATACCTCCAGAACAGTAAGCGGGTTTATTGTGTTGATTTGGCCATTCTTTATGCTTGGGGGTGTTTTTGTTTTGGCAAATAAATAGCTTTTCGCACTTTTCTCCAGGGAAATCTATTTCCTGAAGCAGGTGGGGGAGGGGTGGCTTAAAGCTGTCTTTTGGAGGGACCCTTTTGGAGGTTTCCTCCCAAAATTTGTCCTAAACCAGCACATGGGGATAGATCAATTCCTAATTGACCATATGTAAATAAACCTTGTATGGGACAATTGCCTAAATATGAGGAGCTGTCTGACAGTTAAGTCCTACATCTAAGGTGTTTTGGAGGATGGTCTTACAAATGAAATTATTGAAGCATACAAATATTACCTGAATCATCACTGGCAAAATTATTAATACAAAAATTACAAAAGGAAGATGAAATGTCTGTACCAAATCAGGGAACCCATTTCAGATACAGACTCATACTGTAGCCCTACAAATGCTCAAAAACCTTCTATCTACCCAGGGTAGGGGGCGTGTGCTTTGTTAGTTCTGGTTACAAACATGTGGATATGAATAAGAGGCAGAGATGACACTGGCTTAGTTTGTAGGAACAGCCTTAGTTTGAAAGAGCTAAGAGCAACAAAATTATTTACAGCTCTGCAGGTTATGGGATGAAATATTAAATGTATACAAAACCAGGAATTAACTTTCATATCCACCAAGTATGCTGTACTTTCAGGAAGGGGGTGAAATAGTGTATTTGTCCATTTTGAAAAATGACATTTCAACTCAACATTTTAAAAATGTGAAGGTTTCTATTGTACAGAATGCCCTCACTCATTGGGATGGGAGAACTCTGTAGCTCATTTATACTGGAGAAGCTACTCAGACTGGAAAAATGGAGATGTAACACTAAATTCACTTGAAAAGTGGATGTAGGAATTAGTTATGAGAGTTCTTTGGAGACTTTTCTGAAAGAAGGCTTTTTTTTTATAGGAAGATGTCTTTTAGATGATTCAGAAACACATAGTTTTTGAAAACTTTCAGGACTCTATTGCAAACTGTTTCAGAAGCTGCAACTTCATCAGACAATCTAATCTTAATTTCTAGTGATTAGCCCAGTGTCTCCACACTGGATAGGCATAATTCTTTTGTATTTTATATTTCTGATCATATGGGATGGGCTGTG
>VZTR01018483.1:0-10285 GCA_013400775.1 Chaetops frenatus | reverse complement strand
GTAGAACAGTAATGGAGATAAAGAGATTAATTGGCTTATAGTGGTTACTAAAAGCCAGTCAATGGAATATCAAATCTCTCAAAAATGGAGGGAGGAAAACAGATTGTAAGCCATCAGTGTTAAATTAATCTTTTAGACTGTAATGACTGACAGACATGTCTAGCCTAAATATCCTTGGATAAAAATTAAAGATGAGTTTTTCACAACCTGTATACAAAAGGCAGGGAAATCTGCTTATGTCTTTCCTTTCTGTTGCTATCTATTTATGGCTTAAACTCCTGATGAAATTTCCAAAGAGTCAAGTGGAGTATTCATGTTAATTTTCTGGACTGCAGATCACAACTTCAGTATGCAAGAGTTCAGGAAGTGAACTCCTCTATCACTTTTGCCATTCCCTAAATTCAATCTCATTTTTTATAAAAATCCACATTGTGCCTATAAGGTTCAACTAAACCACCTTGAAATGCATCACATTCATTTGTTACTGTTCTACTGTTTTGATTTAAAGAAGATGAAGACCAATTCAAAACTTTTACAAAAAGAAACCCAGCTGCCACGTGCAGACACAAATACTGTATTATGTGTGCACCTCTCATTTTACATGGATGAAATGTTGTTCCTGACCTTGACTCCACTTAGGACACTGAAGGCTGAAATTTGAGGAGTGGTGTGGGCATGGGTGTAGTGTTTTCAGAGGAATGACCCACCATTGTGCTGTGGAAACAGGATGAGGAGGGGAGGAAGTTAATCCAAGCATCGTCTCTCCTCTGATTTCCTTTATGTGCCATCTCTGAGAAGCTGCTGTTTGAATTCCTTGTACCTGCAGACATTCCAGAGCAACTAGACAGTGTATTCCCTGAAGCAGAAGTGAAAATTTTCTGAGCTTTGTTAGCTCTTTTTATTCTTTTCTTTCAATTAACTTGGCAGGGATGGAGAAGAATGCTTAGAGCTGTATTGCAGCATACATCCTTTTTAAGAAGACAAAACAACATGGATGTTTGTGTCCACCTGCCAATGCAGCCAACCCTTTTTCTGGTTCAGTTNCATACAGAGCAACAGTGGAAACACTGAATTACAAACTGAGATTCAGGAGTCAAACTGGACTATGTTGTACAGTAACTAGTTCAGCACATGAATAGAGGCAGGCAGAAAATGGGAGTGCAAATGTTCAGTTAAAAGAATGACTTAAATGACTGGGATAAAAGAATGCCTTTCAGTTTTAAGAAATATNGAGAAGAATGCTTAGAGCTGTATTGCAGCATACATCCTTTTTAAGAAGACAAAACAACATGGATGTTTGTGTCCACCTGCCAATGCAGCCAACCCTTTTTCTGGTTCAGTTTTTCAGTCCATAAGAAGTTTTGAAAGTCTGTAAGAAAATATTGGTCAAGTTCAGGACTGTTGAACAATGGAAAGCTTGGATTTACCTGACTTCCTCTTTAGTGCCTTCAAACCCTGTGATGACAACAACAAAACACAGACAAGAATCTGTATTCCAAACGCATTCAAGAGTCATGTGCTAGCTGAGAAGTACATTCAAACAGCAGTTCATTATTTCATATTTCAAATTCAAACAGCATAAATTATTTCATGTTATTGCCTATTTGACAATATGTGTGTAAGGCTTCTCAGATACAACCAAAAGCAGGCAGTGCCAAATCTGGAAACCTTATTTTAAAGAAATTTAAAGCCAGCAGAGCTCAACAGAAGAAGAAAGTTGAAATGTTAGCAGTATTGAATCACTCAAGTTCCAGAGGTCAATTCCTCTCCTTATGTTTTAAAAGTTGGCTTTTTAAATGTTGATAAAACTCCAAGCGTATGGAGTTACTGGCTTCTTTACATCTTAAATATTATTTGATATAACCACCAAAGCTTTTTAAAGGTCTAGAAGCAAGCTATGCAAGAAAAAAAAAAAAAGAAGCTCTTCAGATACTGCACTCTTAACACTGCATTTCTTCAAGTGTTGGCACACTGTTTATGTTTAGGCTTCTATAAACCCTTTATTCTGATTCAGCAAAATAAGCTGGCTTGTTGCAGAAGGGAAGAAGCTGATAAATGGAATTTTGCACAAAGACTAGCAAGGTAGGAATACAGTGTCTAAGTGCATTCTTTGCAATTCTGCTAAGAAAAATACATTATAACTAGCTGAACCTGTGAAACAAGATTTAAATAGAATAGTCATCAATGTCAGATTAAACAGCACTTGTAACAGGAGTGTACCATTGCTATGTCCACTGTTTGTTTTTCTTTCCAGGCTTCAGTCTAAACTTTTAGCTATGTGATGCTCTTCTGAATTACCTAGTAATTGAGTGTGTGGACTTAGGAAAAGATGACACTTTTCAAAACAACTCAATATATTGCAGCAAGTTCTTGGAGATGCTGCAACTATAGGTTCTTGTAGCACTGAGCTTGTAAAGTCTGATGATGCAAGACAGTAAAGAGTGATACCCTTCACCACTATCTAATATTGGTGTTGTTTTATAACCAGAAAGCCAACTTATTCATCGTCTTTTGCTGAAGATCTTTCCTTACAGTTAGGAGATTGAAGCACAGACTTGGACTCTAAGAACAGTCCTTCTTTTGTGGTACCATTTACAGTCTCACTGATTCCTTCATTTGCTGCCTTCTCCTACATATTGTTTTATACTACCATGTGAAAACATACAGATATAAATTATCCCTCAATACTTAATTTCCAATCCTCTCAATGCAAATGTCTGCATGGTAAATAAAATAATGACTTGATTAATCTGCAATGTCAATTTTTTTGGTGATTTTATTTTTATCCTATTTTATTTTGTTTCATTTGATTTTTATAAATAGATGAGCCATAAACAGGTTAGTTTCCATCTCACCTCACTGCACCTACTGTCAGAGGGAAGGGGAGAAGTCCTCCCTGGCGTCTCTTCTCTTCAATCATCAATTAAATGCCAGTCTGACTCCCTTTTTCTCTAAAGGGACTAGTCATTCATTCATTTACTGTAATTAACGTAAGAACTTCCATGCCAGGTTATTTTCTCAGTGGTGTATTCCTTATTCTTCACGAACTCTATAGATATCAAAAGATTTACTACAGTTTTACAGTCTGCACCAAACAAAACTCTTTTACAGTGTTTTCATCATTCTGGCTATTACTTCCTCCTTTATGCCACAACTGCAACTCAGTCAACACTGTTTTCTGTGTCTAATTGGACTATAGTTATTTTGAAGTGAAATGTCTATTATAAATATAAATACATACTTTCTGATATGGTAGCCTTATTCTTGATTTTGTAAGGGTAGCATGGCTTTAAGCAAACCCAGCAATGGAGCTTCCCAGGTATATTTTATCCCCAGAGATATGTGAACTATAAAGTTATGAAGCTGTATTAAAAATACATGTGTTCTCTGTCACATTTCCACAATATGTGTGGTTGGGAGCACCATGGAAAAATGAAGCTTCCCTGAATAACTAAGTGCATGGCAGCACATTCACTAAAGTCAGACCTAGAAATAATGCATTTTTTTTTCCAAAAGGAGAAAAGGCTGCACCATTATTTGCTGATACATGAAAGTTCTCAGGGCAGGTTTGGTCCACACGTGGCAAATGAAGTGGATTACAAAACAGAGCCAGATCCTACCTTAATTAGTCTATTCCTATTTGTATTTTATAAACCTTCTATTATTTGGAGAAAGAAAAGTTCTCATGAGCACCAAACAGGAAAGGTTCTTCATATTATTTATGATATTTAGGTTCCTATAGCCATTCAGATGTAAAATAATTCCACCTCTGGGTAAAAGATTATTTATAAGGGCAGTTTACTTAAACATATCAATTTTTGAAGGTGTTCATATGAAGATTTACTGTTGCTTACTTGATGGTGTGAATAATTGATTCTTTTCAAGACAAGCATACAGAAAGGAAATGCCTCTAAAACCACATTTATTGACTTGGGGACCAGCACTCACCAAGCAGCATCAGATAAGTAACTCACAGTAGGAAATAATAGGAGCTTTAAGGAACATGCTGAAATGAGGAAAAAAAAAATTTTACAAAAGGTTTTTGCCCTTTATTGTTCACAACAAAACAAATGTTTCTTCAACAATAAAAATCCTATTTCACATTTATTAGTGCCAAAACTTAAAAAAGACATTCTGGCTGTAAAATTAAGCAAATGATGTACCAAGAACAACAGGAAGTAAACAACTGCATCCTGCCCTTCTCAGTGACTGGAGCTCTCTGGCACAGAGGCCAGTTGAAAGGCCCAGCAGCGTACCCTGCCCTTGGAGAAATGTAACCAGCTGGTTTGGGGACACAGCCAGATCCACATAACTACTTGTGGTGTTTGGCTGCGAGCTCTGAAAGACTGCACAATGCTCCATTCTCAGTTGTGCAAGTGGAGCTCTCTTTTACATCACTGCCTGAGGCACCCGCCTGTGACTGCTCATGCTAGTTAGACATAGCTATAGAGGCTGTAAGGTATTCTTTCCACCAGATTTTATTTTTAAATCCCTCAGAATTTGCTGTAGAATGGATTACTCTCTGATTTATAGTGAAAATGAAGTTAAAGATTTGTGGACTAAGTGAAATGAAGCAAGGAATTGTGGGTAAGGGTGATAGATGATGGCAGATTGCAGAAGAATTTTTCACCAAACTCAAATGATCCAGAAAATACACAACTTCAGAAAGAAAAGAAGGGTAACCTATTGACAATTATAAGTGTACTGGATTCACATTCAATTAAAAGGGTTTGAGATAGCATTAGACAGCAAGGATCTCTTTTCTGCTGTGCTTGAGTCCTGTTCACTCAGCAGAGCTGGGACTAGCTCCTGATGTGTACATTCACATACAGCAGCAAGGACACCAAAGAACATCTGGCTTTTTTTTCAGTGCCACCTTTTGCCTTCCAGAATGTAGAGCATTCTCTAATAATCCAGGATTCACATAAAAACTTGATGTATATTGTCTTACATTTTGAAGAGAGAGGGAAGGCAGGAAATTCTCAAATGCAAATCTTCAAAAAGAGGTTTTCAGATTTTCTCTTTTATTTTCCCAAACACATAAAACAATTGGAACTCCACCCATAGCAAATTCACAGTGAATTACAAAATCAGAGTATTTCTTTGACTCAAAACAATCTTTCGGCTCACAAGTTCAGTTACCGTTCTTCAGTGAAACAGCAGAAGGATCATCAAGCCAAGAAATTGCAACAGACATGCCATAAAAACTCCTTATGGATTTGATAACCAATACACTGCACATATTCAAAGTAGGTCATTTTACCAGTGTGAAATCCAAGCAAAAAATACAAACTTAATATTATCTATAATAAACAAAGGTGTTTCTGTGGGGGCAGTCAGGACATCTCAGTGTCTGTACAACAATTACTGAAGAATGGCCCTCTAAAGAGTAATATTTTTCAGTCAGCGTTAATTCTGTCTTCCAAAAGTGTTGCAACAGAATTTGTAATAGTAGCATGACTGAAACTCAGGAGAGAAGTGGAGAAACTCTAGTCCTGTAACCTTCTAATAATTAGAATAGTTACCTATGGTTTTTATGGCAATATTCGCAAAAGTAACATTGGAAGTTATTAGTGTTTGCAAGGTAAAAACTTTAAATTTGCAAGGAAAATATTATAAGCATTTCTGCTCTGATGTCTTTCCCATTAGGGAAATGGGAAGACTGTATGAAGTCAACCAAAAACAAGTATTTACACACAATTCTTAGGAACTTTGATACCTAAGAATAAAGTTTTAAAAAGTACCTTGATTGGCAGGGCTGAAGATAGATCATTCCCCAGCAAATGAATACAAGGCGAAATTACTCTTTTATTCAGGATTAGAATAGCATTGGAAAAAACTTTTTAAAAGGACACAAGGTATTTTTGATGTTGTGGAATTCTACACCATTCATTAGTGAACAGTGAACTAATACAGACACTCAGTTCAATTCAAGCCACTCTTCTTCACTTGCTGGCCATTTCTTTTGAACAAAAAAAAAGTCCTCTGAGAATCCATTTCTGTCATGTTTACATCCTCACTCCCACTTTTACTAGTCATTTTTATTTCACTGTGTCTGTAAAAAAACCACGATAGTGACTCATGGTAGTGCATGCTGCACAAACATAGGCCAACATCAAGTACTGCCCTGATGAGCTTGCATATAAAATAAGAAAATAGTTATGTGTGTCAATAGCACAAATGCCCTTATGCACCAATGTAGAGACAGTCACAAGAAGAAGAAAATGTTTTACAAAGCAATCAGGAGGGAACATGCCAAATTAATATTTCAGAACATATGTGAGCTGATGTAGTTTCAAAATAGCTGTAATATTTTCCATTGTATTTCTCAAAAAATCTTCTTATTATAGAATCTAGAGCTTGAATACAAGTAAGTGGATCAGCTTTCACACACTGCCAGATAACTTCAGGATCAGTTCAACTCTGCCCTAAAAGCACCAAAGGCTGTTCCAATATCAATAGTATTTTCCTGGTTTAATAATCATTATATTTGCTCATACACGCTTTGATTTTACCTTTCATGAATCTGGTACAATGAGCTCTACATTAATAAGAAAATGAATAGCCAAGGGAAAAGGCTATTTCCTTTGGCCCAGGCCTCACTCTTGCTGGGCTGGGCAGAACTATTCTTGACCCAGTTTTATAGGTTTCACTGTTGGCTGACCCATCCATTGTCAACTGATATGGATGTTAGCTCAACATTGTCCTAGCAACCAAGAAAGCACACAGAGATCTGAAGGAACCCCAGCATTTAAGCATATAATCTGAGATCTCCCATTCAGCATGATTTAGGCAGCTGTAACAGAGAACACCAGCTAACATGGACTAGGTAACAAGCTGCTTTTTAGAAAAGGCCAACAGCTCAGCTGGCTAAAGCAGGGTTCACAGCATGCTGCAAATGACTGCATAAATCATTAATAGTCTAAAGAACATGTGTCCAATCCAGAGATCATGTAACAAAACCAAATGAAGCAGATGTGACTATCCTGAAGTGCATGCATATGGACACAAGGCTCTTCTTCCAGCAACAAACAATAGGGTTTGTGCAGACTTAGAAAGGTTGAGAGTGTCCAAGAACAGCCATGGCAACCCTGATACCTCCCAAGAATCCAGTTTCAATGTGCTGTTAATTACTTGTCCTTCCCCTTCTTGTGTTTTAACTGTAAGTAACAATGATGTCACACTTTGTAAATTCCATCAAGTCCAGGGTCAAAGGGAAGCACTGCTGTAAATCATTTTAGATTTCAAAGGAAACATGTAATAATGTAGTAAGCAAATTCACCAGTTACTGTAGAATCTCCACTCACATGCACTCCTCCAAAATGGCTTGGAATTACCATGCTAATTTAAACCTGAAAATCAGGGTAAGAGCAAGAAAATGGAAACTTCAACTTCTTTTAAAATATTTGCCAAGTTGAAAAATATTCAGAAAAAGAGGTATAAGAAATAATAGCTTGCATGGGGAAAACAGTCTTGTCTTTATTACTGTGTCAATAGTTTATAGGTGTTACTCTTGTAATTCTTGTAACAAGCTTCTTAATTATGTTGTACTACCTGAGTTAGCTTCATTAGTCACCTTTTATTCATTCTTTCATATATTCGAAATATTTTTTGGCCTATTTTTCTGTTTTACATGTTCTGGAATATCACCTTGTTCTTTCATGAAAGCTGTTTAGATAGGAGCAAAAATGTCAGTTTGCGGTTTGTCTATATTTCAGCAATCCACTTGGTATTCTAAGGATAAATTACAGCTTTCCCATAACTAAGGTATGTGTGACATTATATTCAGATTAGTACTACTATAGATTTGGTGGAAAGCTCACATGCAAAAATCCTTATGAAATGGACTTTTACTTATTTACCCTTAACAAGGTATTCTTGCTATTCCCTATATATAGGATGAGAAAATCCAAACCTGCCATAGGAAGTTTAACTGCAATAGGTCATAAAGAGTCAGATTTTAAAGGGTATTCATGGCACTTACTGTGTCTTATTGCAAAGCCTCTTAGTGGCCTCCATACAACCAAAACCAATTTCTCTGCTTTTCTAGCAGGATTGCCCACTGGCATCAGGCACTAGTCAAGGTGCTACTATGTCATATATTGCTCCAAAACAGAGCAAATAAGTGGTCACTCTTCCTATGGAATGAGAATAAGATGCATTAGGTCACCTATCTACTGATACAAATGAGATTATGAATTTAAATCCATAACAAGGAAATTCTGCCATTATATACAGCTTCTGAGTCACAAATTCAGAGAATATGCTGAGTTGGAAAGTATCCACAAAGCTCACTGAGTCCAGCTCCCTGTCCTGCATAGGACCATCCCCAAGAGTCACACCGTGTGCCTGAGAGCATTGTCCAAACACTTCTTGAACTCTGTCAGGTTGATGTTGTGACCATTCCCCTGGGGAGCCTGTTCCAGTGCCCAACCACCCCGTATTATTTTCTAATATCCAACCTAAATCTCCCCCCACTCAAGTTCAGAGCAGTTCCTTAAGTTCTGTCACTGGTCACCACAGAGAAGAGATCAGTGCGTGCTCCTCCTCTTCTCCTCACAAGGAAGTTGTATCTGCAATGAGGTCTCCCCTCAGTCTCCTCCAGGCTGAACAGACCAAGTGACACCAACCTCAGAGCCATGCATTGACCTGATGGATCTGCCTATTCCTATAAACATAACTACAAGTCAGAAATTGCCAAAAAAGCAACAGTTTTCAGAAAACAGATTTTATTTTGTGACTTAAAAGCTGGATCTATTCACTCCACATCAGTTGAGACAAATGCTCTGGAAAAAATTATAACTTTCTATCTGGTGGGACTGTTTGTTTGTTGGTAATGGCATTCTTGGCTAGTACAAAATATATGAAAATAAATGTTGTCCTTGAGAAGGCAGGAATCAAAACAGACAAATCTAGAAAAATAGTGTCCATTGGGAAATCCAGAGATTACTTGCTTAAATTGTTTCATTCTTGAAGAAACATTTCACCATGGATGATGGATACTACACTGCAATGGATTATGTTATTTTAGCTGAATATACTATATATTTGAATGTAGTAGAGAATAATTCCTTTAACTGAAATCTTGTTCTGACAATATTTAAACTAGGTTTATATTTAAGCAGTTTTCTACCCTATAAAGCTTTGCATAGTGCACTTTAAGTTTAATAACTTTCTGGTACTCCAAGCAATTAAGTGGACACCTACTCTTTTAAGCCCCTGTATGATAACAGATTCTAAAGTAACTATTCTGCCATCCTATATTCCTATTATGTCTACTTTTAATAAGGACTTTTAAAATCAATATCTAAGTAGTATTTTTCTCAAATAAAGTTGGGGTTTTGTTAGATTTCCTCTGGCAGTACAGACTGCTGTGTCAAACTTTTCACAGTTCTGGAGGAAGACACTTTTCCTAATTAGTAAAGAGGGAATTGAGGTTTATTATGGAACATTTTAAATTGAGCATTCTTTAGACAGCATTAAAGAAAGAAGATTGGGAAAGTATATATGCTTTAAAGTCTTCAACATTCACCATTGTTTGTCACTAACTGACTACTTCTCCTAACCATTGTTTGTCACTGACTACTTCTCCTAACTGATCAACGTTATTTAACAATATTGTGAAGTCATTCCAAAATAGAATTAGAAGATAGTAGCCCAAGATACAAATAAAAATACTGAAATAACTTTTTATTTAAAACTTCTGAAATCTCATCTCAGAATACAAAGAAAACCCCTGATTGAAATGTTCTGTATTTCTGTTATTTCTTAAATTCTGCTGCTCTTTGAGATTCTGCTGCTCTTTGAGACTTGAGTAAACAACATTCAGGTCTGCATGTATTCTTCCACCAAGCAGGTAAGAAGTACATAAAAGAAGTAGAAAAAGACCACAAATAATTAATATGAATATCCACTCCATGAGGATGCCTTATGGTAATTTTCTGCACAAGGTATTTCTCCCTTTTTGTAAAGAGAATTTGTGTTCTATTATCAGAAATAAATTCATTTGTGTTTCCACACCTGCTGAAAATAATAGAGAGGGAAGAAACACCAAAAGTGATGTNATTGTGACATTAATAAATAGGCAGAAGTACTACACTTACAAACAATGCAGAACCAGTTAGACCCTTTAATGTCAACAGTAATATTACCCCATGCTGAATGTGGTTACAGGAACAGATTGGAATCAGAGTCAGCAAATTCTTACTGCCTTATTGTTAGATTTAAATGTAAAATCATTTTTAAGAACAATTTTAATCCATGTATTCAATAATTCCTAATTAAA
>VZTR01018482.1:9682-20133 GCA_013400775.1 Chaetops frenatus | reverse complement strand
GGTTGATTTTGGTGTTACATCTGGGGGTTGATTTTGATTCTACATCTGGGGAGTGATTTTGGTTCTTTTTTTTCTCTCTTGTTTCTTTGTTCTGTTAATAAACTATCTTTATCTTTGAAGTTTAGGCCTGCTTTGCATTTCTCTTAATCCTTATTCTCACGAAACCACTACACTACACTCTCGCCTGGTGTGAGCTGGCGAGCAGGTGAACGTGAAACCACTACATTAAGTGGTGTTTCCGCCCGGTTGTGAACAATGTCTATATCTGGGCATGTCACCTAAACTCCCTTCATAATCAATAAAGAGACATAAGCACTTGTATTATATGACTGATTACAGCATGAAGCTGGTGTCTGAAATATGTCAGATGAATCACTGATTTTTTTCTTTTCCCTGATTATAAAAGGAACCTAAGATGAGTCACCTAGATTCAGACATCTGCATTGGAGATTTTTCATTAGATGGGTTGAATCTCACTCAGAGGTTCATCTGATGTTGTCAGACTAATTTCTGACAAATTTTATACCTGAAGCTGAGCAGAATTGTCACCTTCCATGTATTAGAAGAACAGAGAAACCTATCCCTGAGGACAGTAAACAGACATGGACAGTTGTCTTTTGCATTTAGTGAAGAAGATGATTGACAGGTCAAAGTAAAACATTTGGAAAGCTTGTTCTCCCAATGTTACTGTAACAGGGGCACAACTACCTGCATTTTAACTGTGAAGAAGGATACCCTGACACCCATTCATTGACAGAAATAAGAATCACACAAAAGAGTTTCTGTATATGACAGACAGAAAACCCCTACATTCCTATGGAAAAATAATCCTGATTTCCTTGAGATCTAAGCAAATAAATATTTTAAATTAACTGCACAAAATGAAAGTCCTAACAAAATGTAAAATTTTGTTTACCATAAATTGATACCCATATAAATTACACATGTATTCATGGCTTAATGCTTCTGTGGAATTCACTCAAATTTTTTGCACCTATCACAACACTCTGGTTAGTTGAAATGTTTTCCAATATCTTGAGCATATCAGCATTGACTTTGCTGGCTTTCATCCCATTTTTTTCTATTCCTGTGTTTTGTCTCAAATTTATAGCATAATTATGACTAAATTTCTCACCACTGGGTAATGTGAGGTTGCTTTTAGCACATCTATTAATTTTCTGCCATCTTCTTAATTTCCTATATTTTATTTGACATATTAGATTATTTATGAACTGCTTCTTATTGACATTTACTTTAATCTTGCTTATCTCTCTGCTTTACTTTAATTTAGGAAAGAGCTCAGCTGGTCAGGTCTAAAGGTACCTATGCCAAATGCTTATGAACATACCTCAAGACAGCTGCTTTTCAGCCACTGAGTAATTGACGCAAGCAAATGGATCACAACACATTATCTAGTCAATGGGGTAGATTCTCTTTTCCCTCACATTTATTGAGCAAATATTATGGTCAAAACCATAATATTCTGCAGATTGATGGGTTTGGAAATTTGAACAGTGCTGCTTGACGAATAGTGGCCGTGTTAAGTTGTCCCTGTTCCTTTTGCTCAGTAAGCAAGCTCACTACTCTGTAAGCCTGCATTTCCCCTCTTGTGCCCAGAGTGCAGGGAACAAACCTGCACTTGAATTCGGACAGATGGCTGCAGCACAGGTTGCTGCAGTTCATACTTTTAGTCCCAAACATGTTAATTCAATAACTGAGGTGGTGATTTCATATAAACACAATGTAGCACAGAGGCTTCTAAGTGCAAAGCTGAGGCTTGATTTCCCCAGACTCCTCAGAGATGCTACTCTGAAAATTGTTTTCCATTAACTTTTCTGGAAATGAAGTGGAGTCTTTTTGAAGAAGTGGTGCAATACAGAAGGAAAATAGCTAAACTAAATCAGCTTGTTTAAAAAAATTATCACAGTCAATTTTTTCCCAATTTGAGTAATTCCAGCATGGACCTTGTTCCACAATGGAATTAATTTCTTCAAAAAGACTCCAAATATCTTTTTAAACAAAATTAAAAAACTTCATATTTCTTTATAAGGATTAAAATACATTAAAGTACATAACCCTATTTTCTGTATTAATTGATAAGGCTGATTGAAGGGTGTCTTGGAGCTCTTTTGCAAAGATATGCTTTTGAAGTATAGTGTAAGGGATGGACTGTGCCTGCTTAAGAAAAGGATGATATTTTCTGTCAGACTTCCAGTTGGGTAACAAAATGAAAGAACTACACATGATGCGAGAGTTTTGATGTTCTATGTTTCAGTCCTGTGTCCTATAGACTGTGCTAACAAAGGGACTGGCAGTGAGACTTTGAGCACTTTGGGTTGAGATGCCTCATGCGTGGTCATGATATTTGAAAACACAGTACATGGTTGTGCGTCTGTAAAAGGAAGGGAAGGAGATGTGAGATTTATCTAGTTCATTGTGCATCTGGTGGAATACATGTCACTGATGGACTTACAAACGTGTAGGTACTCCAGTTAAAGACAAAAGGATTGAGTACATGCTATTGGTATTTTACAGCACAGATCAAAGGAGGTGTATGCCTTTCAGAGGCCGGAACTCTGCAGCCCTCTGCAATTCTACAATGATGCAAAGAAAGTTTTTGCCATCTAATTTTTTTTTTTCAATTTACTCTTTATTTTCCAAAAAGAAAAGGAAGACAAATTAGTAAAGAGACATTTTTACTCTCTCATTGTTTCCTTTCTAAATTCTAATTTTGACATTTGTTTCAGTGGGGATGATGTTGTGGCCAAACAGATGGTGCTGTCTGCGTGGGTGTTTTCCTGGTTGTATAAGCTCATATACCTTTCTGTCCATTACCTTCTCTCACAACAAGCAGCACTTGATGCCCTGCTGTAGCCAGGTGTGTACAGCTTTGTGCCTGCCTGCTCAGGCCCAGTCCTGGTATCCCATACTAACCTGCCCTCGAGACACAGCTCTTCCTTCTGATTGTTAATCCCAGATAATAAATACCAACCTTGAAACAATAGTTTGCTTCTTTTCTTGTGACAGATGTTCTCATCTTCTATCTGGTGTGCCAGTGCCTGAAAATATGTACCATGTGTGCTAATCTAGACCAGAAAGGATTTTTGGAGGCAATCTATTTTACAAGATGGAAAGGAGAACTCAGATAACAGCAGAATTTCAATCCTTACAAAGGCTTTTATAGTACAAATATTGATTTGATCCCCACTTTTCATGCTCTCATGCAAAGGTTGCAGCATCTATGAGATTTAAACAGGGAGGCTTATCTCAGGGAAACCCTATTTATATGACATCAGAATTTGAACTGGAAACCTTCCAGGTGATTGGTTCTCTCAAAGTCACCAAATTTTATGGGAAGTCAGTAAGTATTTTGAAATGTGTAAAACATCAGACTTTAAAGAGGATTTGCTGTAAAGTAGCTGGCTTTGCCAAAATTTCAGATGACCCATATCCAGCTGATCAACCTCTCTGGGCAAACATAGCCTAGTAATGATTATCTGTTTCAACGGTGTAAATTTGTGAACACCTATCTAGGGTAATTAAGCTGAGGATATTCACAGCATTATCTACAGCTATTGAAAATTTAGAGGCATGTCATAAGAAATAATGTGTCATTCTGAGCCTGTACAACCTAAAAGGGAAGGTTTTACACTCATGAACAACTTCTTAGTACTGAAGTCTTTATTATCCTTTGAATATGTTCCATGTTTAGACCCAAAGAACCCTTTTCTGAAATGAGGGCTATAGAAATGTCATCACCTTTGTGCTTGGATTCATTGCTCAGGGGTGGAAGCTTCAATTAACTTTATGCCACGTCTGTAATGGAAGCAGAAGCATGGGCTACAGATCTGGAGTAAAATTGACTTATAAAATAATTCAATAATAAAGAAATTATGATAAAACTAATTGAATAATATAGACAACTGATAAAATCTTATTAAATGTATCTTATTCAGTTAATTTTGTTGTTCCTATGTTAGTCTCATTTAGAATATTTGTTGTATTCTATTCCATTATTGCTATTATTTGCTATCTAATTATGTAGTACTTTATGATCTGCAAGAAACTTCAGAGTTCACTCAATAATTCACCACTTTCATGACTATCAATTTATTGAAAGAATCATATAATTTCATATTAAATCACTTAGGTAATGAATTTCATTTGTTACCACTTTTCATCACACTACAGTAACATCTTGCTGAATAAAGTAAATTTCCTCAAGAAATATTCCTAATATTCTTGTAGAAAAGTAAAATTTCCTGCCAGTTTTCAGGTAGTGAATTTAACGTAACTGAAACTTGAAACAAAGTTCTTAAGATCTCTGCTTCATTTTCTACCTTAGCATATATTTTTCCATTGGTACTACCAAAAAAATCCAAAAATACAGGTAGGATATGTACTCAAGCCATCTTCATGTTTTTCTAACAGTGGGGAATGTGAATCCTCCACAGCCTCTAGTGTGAGCAAAACCAGAAGGTGGAGGCAAATCATGCAGCGATTGCACTTTCAAATGTTAACATCTTTGACACCAGAGCAGCTCTTTGATCTTTGCACCTCATCTGGAGGGTTGAATGCTACCAAAGAGACTGAAGGGTTGTGGCTACTGGAATTTTTTTGGAGAAAACAAGATTTGTTTTAAGGTTATTTAAGCTTCCATTAATGTTAATCAAAGTAAATGAATTATGGGAAAGGAGAGGATCAAACTTACATCCCTGCACTAACAGCTGTAGTCAGAGCCAAAACTGGAATTAAAGTTTCTTAGATTTTGTGTGTGTATGTGTATGTGTGTGTGTCTCTCCCTGCACTTGCTAAAGAGTAGAATCCAAATCTGAGAGAGGCATGAACACACCGTGCCTGGCAGATATTAACCAACACACTGAGCAGCACCTTAAAGCAGCATATGCACAGCCAAGGAGGCTGGCTGGAGCTAGCCGGGACGAAATACTGAGCAAAAGCAGAGGTGAAGTTGTCCCTGCTTTCAGACCTCAGATAGACAATGAAATATATTTTGGATGCTTGTACACCTGGCTGCACCCTGGCTAAGTGAGAAATAATTCTTGTCTTTTAATCATGGTTGAGAGAAACATTTGAGCAATTGGAGAGCCAGAGCCAGTTTCAGCTGATGAATAAAGCAAAGTTTGTGTTTTCCCATGCCATCAGCAAGTCCCTTAAGCATTGCTGTGTGAGGAAGGGATCAGGAATGGTTCAGATGCATTGCTGCACCTTCCAGTCCAGCTGTTGTGCTGTGGTGAAGAAAAGTGACCTAGCTGTTTTATAGCCGGAGAAAGGAAAAATATCAAGAGGATGATTACTGCTTGTTATGGTGTGCTAATGGAAGGTGTAATACTGGGTTCAGGCTCTCCAAGAAGCATTTAAGCATTTTACACTGGCTTACCAAGTTTAGACAGACATTTAGAAATACTTTTCAGTGAAACCAAAACACTCTTCCCAACTAAGTGTCCTACTTCCCAAAACAAGTAGGTCCTGAGTTTTACATTCAGGGTAGGACAAATCATCTAAAGCAGGACACAGAAGTCAGATGACAGCAAAACACGGGGTTCAGTGATTGTCCCCCTTCAATGCAGCATCATGCAATGCAGCTTCCTCATCCTCATCTGAAGCATTTAATGAATGGTAAAATGGTTTCAAAGGGACAGACTTGACAGTGGAGTATTCTCTCTGTCATGTGGAATTGCCACCTAAACATGAAAAGGCATATAAGGCATTTTCCCACCTGCAACTGACTCTAGCAGCAGTCAGATGAATGTTTTTTGGATCACATAGTATTGCATTAGCACCTTAATTACCCTCAGAGAAGTTCAAGTTTAGAAAAGCTCAGCTTTAGCCCAACTCTGGACCTGGTTGTTAAAGGTACACTTGCACCTAAATACAACGCTCCAGTTTTTAAAAAACTGAACAGGTTTTGGCTAATAGTTGCCTGCTGGATTTTGAGAGAGCTTGTGCAAAAGTCTAAGTAGAGGACATTTGAATTTAATGGTGCTTTAAGTAAAACAATCTGCAAAAGCTGAGATATTGTGGTCAAACCCATCTATTTCAAATGTTTCCTCTGCCAACTTGGTAAATATTCATCCAAGTAAATAGCTTGGAAAAATTAATTGGCCCATGAGGAGATGTCATGTAAAATTTGTATGCTAGATTCCCACTTAGAAACTGTGAAATAGAGAGTTTTCTATTCCTTTTTAAGGGAAAATCTAATGTATTCAGGAGTCAGTGAAGTGCCAGAATAATAAACCAGTTGTCAAAGAAGTAATATTACTTATTTGCATTGGGAATCTGCAGGTTGTTTGTCTTAATCTAAAATTCCTAACAGCACCTGACCATTAATTGAGGACATGGAACATGTTCAAGTTAAAAGGAAATGAAACTGCTGTGTATTAAACATTTGCACAAACTTATGGTACTGTTGAAATGGGAACTGAATGAATGATTAGGTTTTTGTCAATGAATGAAAAGAATGGAAAAATGAGATACATTTTGATCAACAAGATATTGATACTTGTAACCCCACTGCATTTTTTGCCTCACTAGAGGGATTAAAAAGGGAAGCTCAGTCTCACTGCTATCTTAGTAAAAACCTTTGAGAAACCCCATTGAAATGAATATGCTATTTAAAACAAATAGGAGTAGGATCAGAAGCAAAGTTTATTATAATTTGAAAATAGTCCATAGTACGTCCATAGTTACTTTACAGAGCAGGGGTGAATAGCCATTTTTGGAAAAAGGGAGAGCCAGGCACCTACTGTGCCTATTGTTCATGCTCCATTTAAGGGGATAGCTACTCACAGATTTTGACTGGGAAAAAATTCTTATATTAAAAAAATTTAAAACCCTTAGAAATATAGAATGAAAACTAAAAGTTATTAGATATCTGCCACAGAAAGAAAATCTGATAATATTGGACCCACAGTCTGGCATGCTCAGACAAGGTCCTTAAAAAGGTGCCACAGCACATTTCTGGATACACTGATCCTGTAGTCCAGAAGTTTGGTTCTCAGTTTGGGCCAAACTCTGATTTCCTCCTATTTTATGGGTTGTCAGAACTTTAGCAAACATTACAACTAGGAGATATTTTCCTTGCATTTTTAAAGAAATAGGATGTGGCAATTCCTTTTCCATTGATTATATTTTTCTCCTTTTCCATAAAAAAAGGAAGTGCACTTCTTTTCAAACTTGATAGTGTCAAAATAATCTTGGATGTTTTTGTTAATTTAAATGAAAAAGGTACAAATATCCCTGGGAAAAGTTTTTTAAAAACTTTGCATATATCCTTCATTAAGTATTACAGTAAAAACTCTTTCAAAC
Source organism: Chaetops frenatus (assembly GCA_013400775.1). Taxonomy (NCBI): domain Eukaryota; kingdom Metazoa; phylum Chordata; class Aves; order Passeriformes; family Picathartidae; genus Chaetops; species Chaetops frenatus. The sequence goes on along the minus strand of VZTR01018482.1, from coordinate 12,807 downwards.
TATAAATTATACAGACTCACAGATTCTCATGATGTATTTTACTTGGTTAGGTACCTGTATCTAATTTTAAAGTTATTTGAATCACAGCAAAATCATTTGCTAACACTCATTTAAGTTTTAATAGGGTTTTTATTAAAATAGATCTGCAAATTCTGCCACTTTATAAGAAGCTTAAATCAAGGCCAGTGAAGGAGAAGGAAAATACTGTATTGCTCTGGGATGTATGCTGCTTTGGGAGATGATTTGTTCTCTAGTGATATCTTATTCTTGTCTCACTGCACACAGTCAGCTACTGCAGTTCATCCCCTGAGGATGCCAGAGTTACTCACTCACATCCATCCACTGTCCTCTGCGATCTGATACTGATCACCAGCAGTAAGTACTGGCAGCTACTTCACTGGAGCCTGCAGGTTGCCATGATCAGCCTATCCAGGTATTCATCAGAAACTTATCTGACCACATCTTCTAGTTAACAAGGATCTGTAAAGTGAAACTTGTAATTGCTGTTAGCTGTAGAAGCTAACTCCCTGACAGATGCAAGAAGATACCAAAATAAGCAGGTTTAAACAGAAATCTCTTGAAACTGACTATTAAAATTCTTCTGTTTTATGCTTTAGATAAGGGAAATAAATTAACTTCTCTTAATAAAACACCATGTTCCTGTATCCTCAAAGGAAAAAGAATCTCGTCCCATTTCCCGGTACCATTCAGGAAAACACCTAGTTGCTGCATGAATGTATATTTCAGTAAAACATTCTCCTTTGTAAGAAAATTTGGAAGGGTCTATTCTGCGGGTTGCAACATTTAGTACTTTGAGTTCTTATTCTATATCACTCCCACTTGTCCAGTGTCTGCTGCTGGTACTCAGGAGATGTCACAAGATCTAGAGGTGCACTTTGACAGACATGCTTCCAGTATTATCAGAAGTACCAATGGATTTCAGTTTATTTATTCCTTTGAAAAAATTATTAATTTCAGCTTTCATTAGCAAATAGATGCAAATAATCCCTTTAGAGTCTACTATAGTTTAAATCAGTGATGCCACTAGCCATAGGCAGTTCATAAATGATGAGAAGTGGCTGAGGGAACTGAGGGTGTTCAGTCTGCAGAAAATGAAGCTCCAGGAGAGCTTATCGCTCTCTGCAACTACCACAAAGGAGTTTGTAGCCAAGTGGGGGTTGGGCACTTCTGCTAAATGTCTAGGGAAATTGACCTCAGTTTGCACCATGGGATGTTTAGATTATATATTTAGAGAAATTTCTTCAAAGCGTGATCAGGCATAGGAATGCACTGCCCAGGGTAGTGGTTGAAGTCACGATCCATGGAGGTATTTAAAATATGTGAACATATGGCACCTGGGGACATGGCTTAGAAGTGGATTTGGCTGTTAATTACTATGCTAAATATCACCTGGATGTTACTTTCTTTCTCTGAAAAGGACTTTTAAAGGAATTTTTTAAAAACCATTTTGAAAGCCTGGGAAAAATTACAAATACTTCCCACCTTGTCTATGTATAGCATTTTATTTACTATTTTAAACACAGTTTAATAGGCAAGGTGCAATTTGTTGTTAAAATATACACTAATTTTGCTATTAAAAAAAAGAACATTTGAGCCCAGCCATAACCTCCACCCTTTTCCTACATCTCCTTTGTGCTCTCTTTTCTGGCTCCTCAGAGCACGTAGTTCACTATTGCCCGGGTAGCACTGCTTACTCCAATGGTTTGGGAAAAGCCAGAAGGAGAAAGGGGAGAATGTATTATTCAGCTTGCTGAACCAAGTAGTTGGCATGGCAAGAGAAACTGCCAAGATGAGGAGAATGATCTGGTCTCAGAGAAAGTTATAATGGCTCCATCATAAGATCTAACAGTCCTGTTTTGACTAATTTCTGATGTTTTTGTTTTACCTCTAAAGTCTTCTTCTCCCCTATTGTTGCATTTTGCAAAATGAAACAGCAGTTTTTCAGATGCCTTCTATTTTCAAACTTTTACGAAAAGTTGAAGCAAAATCTTTTCAACTCATGCTCTTAATGATCTCTACTGTCAATTGTAAGTTACGTGAATAAACTATAGAACACTCTCTTCCTCAAGTGTCGTTGTGGAAGTTGTTTCTGTGCTAGAATACAGTTCTTATGTAATCTGACCTCTGCACTTCAGAAGCTCAAGTTGTTGTTTCAAACTGCAGAGGATTATGTATAGTGAACTGGAATCAATAAAACATAAGTCCTCTGATATGTTCTATCCCTTTAATGATTTCCCTCAAATAAGTCATCTTTGTATAAAAGAAACAGAATCTCTTAACTACTTATATCTCTAGGTCTTTTGTTCCTTAGATTACAAAAGTATCAGTAGATAGAAGAATAATTTTGCATTTTGTACTACTCTTTTTCCTTTACTCACTTTGTCTTAGATATTATGTATATGTTATTCAGGCAACATCACTCCTGCTACTCACTTCCAAGGATAAAATTATTTCAGCTTGAACTTTATGCAAATCTAGACACATGAACCAGGAGATTATATTCAAGGTTAAAAATGTAAGTATGGAGTTCATAATTATCTCCAGAGATATAATTATGTGATGAGGAGAGGTGTTTTAATTGCTGCCCTAGATAAGGATTGCATATAACTACCGTGTTCAAAGCTGCAGGTAGAACAATGAAATTGTATGAGCTAAAGAAAAGGAGCTACCCTGTCCCCTGAATGTTTCAGAATTCTTTTTATATAAATGACACATTGATTCCTTCTCAATTCTTTGGCTTAAAAGTAATTTCTAGAAAATGTCCTATGCCACCCAACATTTAATTTTGGTTTTTTTTGTTTCCAAACTAAACAACTCTTTCATGGTAGCCCATTGCTATGACTCCTCACACAACTGGAATTCAATGCAGGAAATTTTGTTAAATGAAAAATATAGTTTGTTTTAAAGGTTTTCCTATTTTAAACCTTGTCTGTATCCATGTATTTCTTCTTTCTTAGTATGTTCTGTTTCAGGGGGATATCCAGGGAAGCTCTCTCTAGAATGAAGGGGAGAAGTCAATTTCTTTTTTTCTCTCTCTCTTTTTTTTTTTTTTTTTTAATATATTTCCTCATCTAAAACTATGAAATCTATATTTTTGAAAGGCA
>VZTR01018481.1:0-17081 GCA_013400775.1 Chaetops frenatus | reverse complement strand
AGAAAGTTAATGATGCTTTCCTAAACCCCTGCCTTCTCTCTCAGTGTAAGATGACAGTAGAGCTCAGAACAATTCCATATAGGAAACTGGTCAGCACATCACATACCAGTGAATGCTTTATTGCCCTCTGTGATACTACTGATACAAGAGCCCATCTTCTTCCCATCTGCTTCTTATCACTAAATACCAAACTTTTAATAAAAACATATTACCTCTCTTCCCAAATGGATTCAGATTTGAACATCTAGAAGCTGAATATAAAAAAAAAATATTAAGAGAAAGCTTTCTTATCTCAGATATTCAAGGGACTGTGCCCAAAGGCTTTAAGACAACTTCCATATTCACCTTTGCCTGTCAGTAAAGTGCTGGGTGACCTATATGAGGGCATTACAATAGTAAAAAATACCACCAACCAATAGTAACAACATCACCAGGCAAGGCTCTACTACCAAAGTAAAGCACAGAACTGAAGATTTGTCATTCCTGACCATTTCAATGTTAAATAATCAAAATTATTTTCAGGAGTTCATTTTATTTATGTTGACAGAGTCACACACAAAAATTTCTAACATCTATGAAACATCTGACATCTATTCAATACTTTCAAACAAATAATAGATTTGATAAAATTTTGAGTAAGTGAGAATTTTTTTTCAAAACATTAAGTGAGAATAGTTGTTAATTTAGAATAGAGAACATTAACACAGAAATTGCAACCTCCTCTGAACATTCATCTGTTTCTGGCTTTCTTTTCTCTACTTTACAATTTATCAAAACAGTTCCTTTTACTACATTTTTTTCCATGTCTCTCCAGTTGTACCTAGCAAAGTTAGTGTTCCTTATGAACTTCAACATTCATTGCAGCTGTCAGGTTATTTCTTCCCTACTCTTTCCATGTTTATATATTTTCTGGAAAGATACTACTTTCCAGAACAAGGGTATTTGATATTACTTCTTTTTGTAATCTTCTACCTCACCCTTATTTTCTCTGTTTATTTAAAACTCCCCAACTATTCTTTCATTAATGTCTCTTCATATGTGAGAGAGGACATTGATTCCAGAGCTTTGTAAATATGTTTTTATTTACACCATGGGAGTGCACAGGTCCTAGACACCTGTCATATCAAAGGAACAGCATTTGTCATCAATAAATGAAAACTTTCATGTAATTCCAAGCTTTTCCTTGCAGAGGAAGACAAAGGCAGTGAGGAAATGAGGTAAAAAACCCTACCCAAGACAAAACATAACTGTGACTGATATAGCTGTCTTCAAAAGTACATTGAGAATATTTTAAAGCATTACAAAATATTCTGGAAGTGTATAGGTAGTTGAGAATGTTAGTGAGAACACTGTAATCTTGGAATAAAGTTCAGTTCTCCCACATTCCGACTGGAGTAATTTTATCTCAGATGTGTTTTGCATAAGATGTGGAGTATGTTTTAATCAGCAAAGTATTTTTTCTGGTTTTTTAAATCATAGAAAATAAAATACAAAAATTAAACATTCACTACTGTAAAACAACTAGAAATATCTATGACTAACAGTATCAGTTCCCCTTCTCCTTAAATTCAGCTGCCTTAACAACTTGATGCCATTTAATCAAGAACATCCCACAACTTCTTAATTTTATTCTAGATCACATTAATGCAGTTGATTTTGCCATCGCCTTAATTTATGAGTCATTTTAACCACATCAGCAGACCCATGCTGTGAATCACAATTTGTAACCTTTATTCTGGTTCCAGTTACACACAGCAGAAAAGCAGACAGTAGCTTTCATATGAGTTACTTACTAGTAGAGTGCAACTTCTATTTTTGGAGAAAAAATGTCCAGTTAGAAAAACATTTCTTCCAAGGAGAAATATTTGCTATTAAAAGGCCTGGAATGGAAACAAAAATGTTTCATCTTGTTTCCCACTATTATCTGGATGCAAACTAAGTTCAGAGCCTAGATAACACTGCCTATGATTTAAGTTAGGGAAAATTAATGTTCTTCATCTTGTTTATGTCTCCTGCTATCACAACACTGTTCTGCTCTTGACAGTGTCACAAGAGACAAATATGCAGGGCAAGATGTGTCCAAAATCCTGCTAATACTACTGGAAGAACAGGACACAGAGAGGAAGACTCAAAAATAAACAGAGAGAACACTGAATCAAAGCTAAAGAGAATTTTATGTAAGATGTAGTCAAAAATTAGCATTTGCAGCTGCATAAGGGCTCTGGTACTAGAAGAAATTAATAAAATGACACACTTTTGTTTTATATTAATTTTTCCTTGCAAATGTCTGTTCTTTTTTCATAACATGGTTGCATTGTTTTAGGTGGTTTTGATTAAACATTTTCTCCATATGTATAAAATAATTCCCCTATTTTTTTTTTAGTTTTAATATATAAAAGCAATATATATTTGTATGTGGTCAAATTTAGAAGATGCATCTCTGTGTTTCAATAAAATCACAGTTTTGAATACAGCTGATCAAGTATGAATATTTACTAAAGATAAAGAACTTTGAATAGAATGATTCAGCAAGATAAAACTAAGAAAGACAAACCAATAACTTTTAAAAATATGAGACATTTTAAAATAAAAATACATCAAGTTTAGATATGCAAACATACCAGCACGAAAAATGTTTTATGCATTCAGTAATGTGAAATTAACATTTTGTTTGTGAGAAATTATGTTTATAATTTCAAGACACTTGTCTGAAAACAGCAAGGAATACTGCCAGATCAATTGAGTGGCCACTGTTACCAATCTGCATCCACCAAGTGATGCTGATTCTCCTTTCTGTGCAAAAAAAAAAAGTTTTTATTTCCTTTTGCTAACTCGCTAATGGATTTCTCTAACAAGGCAGAGTTACATGGTTAGGAAGGAGAAATCAAGATATACAAATGTAATATTTTTCCCATGATTCTATGACAATTGCAACATACCCTTGAGTGGAATAGAAAGGGAGAGAAGGGTATATATAAAATAAATGTTGCAATGAATGACAGAACTTTGCTAATTTACGAAGAGAGAGAAGCTCTATATGCTTCTGGGTATTTGGTAGTGAAGCCTACAGTGTATCCTCCTGATAAAAGCTCATTACTTCAGCAAGTTAAAAAAGACGCTCAAATTCTTCTGGAATTTTGCTCTAGTGCCTCTAGGAGAAATGCTCTCCTCAATTTTCCTCAGCTCCAATGCAGGACTTCACCAGCTCCATAAGAAGAAAACACTATTTTTCTGAATACTTTGATTACGACATTTTCTAAGAGAAAAGTAAAAAATTTAAATGAAAATACTGGACGAGATGAAATTAATTTTCTTTTCTTTACCATAACCTGCAACCAGGTCTCCAGTGGTGAAAAATCACCTGCTATTTCCCTGCAGCATTTCAAACTTGCAAGCAACTCAGCTGAGAAATGCAGAGAGGTAAAGGAAGGTATAAAAAATGTTGAAAGCAAAACACGCACTTTTACTTCTGCTGCAAGCTTCAATTCCTATAGATAGTATTTCCAATGCCTGCTGGCCATGGAAGTTGACATATGCTGTGCTCTGCAGATGTAGCTGCAGTAACACAGCTGGATGAAATGCTCTGTGCATCTGGTGCACAGATGTTTGATTGTGTCCTTGGTAGTTAGCCAGATTTTGAAGGATCCATTTAGTTTTTGGAGCGAAATTGAAAGAACAAGAGAACAGTCCATGGGTAGTAATAATACTCCACATTTCTCTTAACTGCCTCAACCACTCTCACTCTCCCTATTAAGCTGAGTCATGGTAGTTTTCTATTGCCTTTTCTGAATGCAAGGTCTACAAGAGAAAAATGAGTTGGCATCAAGTAGGCAAAAAATCAAAACTCCACTTAAAGTTCTTTGCTAACCCAGAACTTCTGCTTTCAGCCTCTTCAGGAAGAATTCCATTCAAACCTCCTTGGAGACAAGAGGGGGAAAAAAAATTAATGAGCTTTGGAATCAGCCTGAAAAAGTGGGAAATGGCTACTCGATCTGAGCAATTCCAGCACTGTTATCACTGCTCAGCTCTGACAGAAAGAATTTATCCTTCTTTAAATTACATGCTCATTTTACCCTGCGTAAATTACCTACATTTTACCAATGTTTTCTTCAAAATATTTCAAACTTTGGTTTCATGTTGGTTTTGGCTGCAGATTATCCTTGAGCTATCTGCAGCATTTCAGAAATATGTGTAGCAACATTAGAATATAAGGTGCGTGTTTGCTCCTGGTAATAAAATCTCTGATTCTCTGCCCCTCACCAGAACTGAGGATCATGTCAAAATGCAACAAATCAGGAATAAAAACATAGACTTTATAAAGACATGTTTGACTTTTTTTCTTTTGGAAAATCCATTTTTCAGCAAGACACCTTCATCAATATGATGATGTTGCCAGCACAATGGCAGCTACACTTCAATTATTAAATAATGACAATGGATAGAATGGTATAATTGTGTGATTATAGGTTTAAAAAAATACATTAACAGTGATGTGAAACGAGGTGTAAAATCCCAACAATATCTTTTCATCAGGAAAAAGAAAACAAAAATTACTTACTTGGACTGTTCATATTAATAATTTTGGCAGAATTCAGATATTTCTTTTTTACGAAACTTTGTTTCAATAAAAATACAATTTTGGATGAAAGATTATCAGTGGAAACATTTTAAACTAGCTTTTATTAATATAACTGATCCCATAAGCAATACTAGGATCATTAGGAATATAACAATTACCTTGCTGTTACCAAATTTCTTCAGGCTTCTCCCATCTCCCTGTCTCACACTTCATGATGTTGACCTAGAAGCATAGTAAAAAAAACTCCTATTGAATAACAAGTGTCAGTGGGAATTCCACGCCTTCGCTGCCCATCTTGGAAGCTGCTTCCATTGCTGGCCACTGAGCTACATTAGCTGAAAAAAAAAGGAAGAAAGTTTGTATTTGGAGCAATACAGCTCATGTAGCCAACCTGTCCTTTCCCTGCTTCCTGACCTGTCTGCTGAGACAGAAACCAGATAGCTGAGTGGGAGAAAGTTTGTTGAGAAATGAATCTCGAGTTCAAAAATGTGACTTGGCACCCAGGCACGTGAGATGTATCATTTTTGAAATTCATTCAGTCCTCAGACTTTAAGAACAGCTGAAGAACATTGCAGTGGTGGCTTTCATCCATAAATAAAGTTACACATTTAACAGTTGGGAAAGCATGTTAAGTGAATGCTAAACATTCAAGGGGAGAGGGAATTTTTACAGAGGGGAATCTTTTACCTTCCTGAGAACATAAGACTCTGGTCAGAAGTTTAGAATTTATTAGAGTACAATATAAAACCTGAAGTTCTATATTCTGACAAGAATTATTTTCCTTTCACAATAAAATCAATAAAAAATTCAATTTTTCCTTCTCTGAAGTTCCATGCTTAGATTGCATCATGTAATTCAAAGAAGTATCTACAATCCAAACCAAGTAATACGACAGATAAATCTGAGTGATGACAAGAAAGCAGCAGTAGCACATCAGCAACTTAAATATTGCCCAAACTTTTCTCAACCAATTTGCAATTCTGGAAACTGAAATGTTTTATATATTTCCCATTTATTTATTTCCCAGAGTGAGATCTGGTCCCATCGAAGCCAATTTGAAACACAGCATTGTTTTAACTGGAAAAAAAGTTTCCCTTTATTAGCAGCATAATTCAGTCTGCTTATGACATAAAATTCCAGAAAATTTGGATTTGTTTACATATTTTTTCTCTTAATTTTTTTTTTAAATTCATGTAGATAATGTCAGGGATAAGCAAATAAATTACCTTTCAAAAAATTAAAAAAATATTCCATGAGTGAGTGAAAAGTAGGAAAATGGAAGTTGGGAGTCTTTCCTTTTTTGCCCCACGCATTTTCTCATTTTTCTCCTAAATTCTTATTTAAGACAGCAAACTAGAAATAGACATAGATGCATAGAGAATTGAAGGTTCTGTAGAAACAGGGAGTCACTAAGGTTGTCAACAGGATAAATTAAAACAGTTTCCATGCTATATAAGAGTATAAATAATTTCTCAGTTTGAAAAAGATATAAGATAGATTTATAGAAGCAGGATTTAAGAGGATAGAGGAAACAATTGACTTCTATTTCAAAAAATACAGGCAAGAGGGAACTGCCCAGAAAATAACCAGGTGGGAGATTTAAAATAAGTCAGGATGCATTTCCATAAAGTACAATACCATGTTGCAAAACTCATTGCCATGGGATGTTACAGAGGTCAAACAGATAAACATATGTAAAAAAAGATTGGACAAGTTCATGGAGGATAATTCCACTAATAAATCAGGCAGGAATTGTGGGGCAGCACTTTCCTGTATCACTGCTTGCCGCAGGTGGGATGCTCTAGCAACAAAAAGATGACTCCACAGTGATCCTTTACCTTAAATATTTTGTAGGTGTCCACTATTGAGCATGCTTAAAGATTTTAGAATAGTTGTCCAGCCATGAACTCAATCCCTTAAACCAGTAGGTTATGGGCATATTTTAAATTATTGCTGCTTCCTCAAATAGATGACAAAGACAACCTCTCCTTTTAGCCATGGCAAATTAATACAAGGACGGCACTCAAAACTGAAAGGAGATGCCATTTGGAGTATTTATTCCATTTATATGCATGCATCTATAGAACACAACATATATAAATCTTTAACTAAGTTTTTCTCCCTCCAAAATCTGTTCAATTACACTAAAATGAGAAACAGCACGCTTCTCTTTTGAGCCTTTGGAGTCTCCAAATCATTTGAGAGCTGTTCTTTTAAAGATATGGGAAACCTACCAAAATACCAGATGTTTAATCAATACTCTTAACATTTTGGAAGTCTAGAGTGTGGAAAGGAAATGTCAATTGAATCGCTCTGGAAAATCGGATCTTTTGATTTTCACAGTCTGCAATGCACAATATTGACAGTGAGAAAAAGTTGGCTTCTTTTTCAAAAATACAAATCTGTGAGAAAACTTTCGCCATCTCCATTCCATAAATATATTTGCTTAAAAAAACCCAACACTATAAACAAACAAGATCTTGTGGAGTTTCTTTGCAGATTTTGTCTGTAACTTATATGATTTAAAATACTCAATCTCTTATTTCTTAAGTGGACACTTCCTTAGAAAGGAATGTGTTTCCAACTTCTAAAGGTTGGCAAACTTAAATTTTTGGACTTAGATATCTTTACAGAAATATGAAGATATCAGTACAGAAATATACAAAATATAAGTCATGACAGCTAATTTATATATATGTGTGTATATATATATATATATGAAAATATTTTTTAAATTAAATTTGAGAAATGTCCGTCTGTGTTAATACATAAACCAGATATTTTGGTTAATACTAAACAGCAGTCTAATTTAATCATTAGCATTGCAAATTTTTGTGTTGAAGACAAGAAGATTCTGTTACACAGATTTTAGTTTTAATTTAAAGTATTTTTTTTTATTTTTTAGGATGGACTTTAATACCAGGACATCCTTTTATGCTTACTAATAGATACCAAATGGCAGTTTCTGACTTCAGATGGGTGAGAATATGTCTTTTGCTGTTTCAGAGTATGCTTTTTGCAGAAATATCTCTACATCAAGAATTTAATTCAAATGCTTCTCCACTCTCTAAAAAGAAGCCCTGTCTTGAGCACATGTATTCTTCCATTTAATACTGAAGCATCATTACTTCAGTCATTTGCTATTTTCTTCTTCCATTGATAGCTTGCCAAATGATATCGTGCTAGATTTGCATGAAATACCAGAAATATCTTTGTTACATCTACATTTAATCAGTATGGGAAGGAGAAAATACATTCTTATTCAACATTACAAACAAAAGGCCAGAAACTGAGGTAGAAATGAGGAGAACAGGTTCAGTGTGTCTCCTTGCTATGCCTTTTTAACTTGTTTGCTGATTTGGTTGACTCATCTTTGCAGTGCGTAATCACAGTTTGAAGACATCTCCATAATTACCTTAACAGGATAAAAGCTAGCAATGTTGATACTGGGGTTCTTTACTGGCATCCCCTAAATAACCTGACAGCTGTCTCAAATTTCCTGTTTTTGTTGTAAGCATGGTTGGTAGAATCCCTAGAGGCTGAAACAAGTTTAAAACAAAAAAGTATGACAGCTCTTTACTGATATGTTTTATATTTGCTTAAGAAAAGAACCTAAACACACAAAAAAACCCTATTTTCCCCAGCAATTTTAAGTTATATTGTGGCTCCTGCTATTTATTTGTTTTGTTTTGTTTTTTAAGATACAAATCCTGACACAGTTTAAAACATCAGCCTAATCTTAGTGGGATTTTATCTAGAGTGACCTGGATGACCTCAAGAAATAGGCCCATGGGAATCTCATGAGCTTTAACAAGACCAAGTGCTGGTGCTGCACCTGGGTCGGGGCAACCCCCGGTATCAACACAGGCTGGGGATGAAGGGAGGGAGAGCAGCCCTGCCCAGAGGGACCTGGGGGTGCTCTGGGTGAGAGGCTGGACATGGCCCAGCCATGGGCACTCCCAGCCCAGAGAGCCAAACGTGTCCTGGGCTGCATCCAGAGCCCCGTGGGCAGCAGGGCCAGGGAGGGGATTCTGCCCCTCTGCCTTGCTCTGGTGAGAGAGACCCCACCTGCAGGGCTGCACCCAGCTCTGGGGTTCCAGCACAGAGGGAAATTGACCTGCTGGAGTGAGTTCACAGGAGACCACCAAGATGAGCAGAGAGCTGGAGCACCTCCTCTACGAGGAAAGGCTGAGAGAATTCAGTTTGTTCAGTCTGGAAAAGAGCAGGCTCTGAGATGACCTGATTGTGGCCTTCCAGCACCTGAAGGGAGTTACAAGAGAGATGAAGAGAGACTATTTACAAGACCAGATAGTGACAGGACAAAGGGAAATTCAAACTGAGAGGAGGATANCTGCAGGGCTGCACCCAGCTCTGGGGTTCCAGCACAGAGGGAAATTGACCTGCTGGAGTGAGTTCACAGGAGACCACCAAGATGAGCAGAGAGCTGGAGCACCTCCTCTACGAGGAAAGGCTGAGAGAATTCAGTTTGTTCAGTCTGGAAAAGAGCAGGCTCTGAGATGACCTGATTGTGGCCTTCCAGCACCTGAAGGGAGTTACAAGAGAGATGAAGAGAGACTATTTACAAGACCAGATAGTGACAGGACAAAGGGAAATTCAAACTGAGAGGAGGATAAGATCAGATATTAGGAAGAAATTCTTTACTGTGAGGGTGGTGAGGCACTGGAATAGGTTGCCCAGGGAAGCTGTGGGTGCCCCATCCCTGGAAGTGTTCAGGGACAGGTTAAATGGAGCTCTGAGCAACCTGGTCTAGTGAAAGGGGGTTGGAACTGGATGATTGTTAATTTCCCTACTAAATCAGACCATTCTACAGTTCTATGAAATATAGGTAGGACTGTGGTGATGTACACAGGTCTTCAGAATTCTATGAATCTATAATTACTATTATGCAGATATTAGGGGGATAAGGAGTAGAGGAAGCTAGTTTAAAAATAACTATCTAGAGGCCACCTCAGTGCTCTAGAATTGTAGATCTTCATAATTCTATCACTAAAAATAACCTTCTACTGGGCATGTTAACACTGCCCTGTGGTAACAATCAACAGTCTAACATGTCTGTGTCTTGCAATGATTCATTAAGTGGATATTCCTCTGATTATTCTGTCTGTAGGCTCTGTTGTGGTGAGCATTCTCCAAACCTATTTAAACTTTCCAAAACCCCACCAGATCCAAATAACTGTCGGTACCTGAAAAGACCAGTGTTTGCAATACATCCTGAAGATGTAGGAGCCCTAGGGCTTCTTAGTCTAATAATTACATCTCTAGCTCAGCAGATGTAATCTTAAAGTCCAAATCACAGGAGATTTCTCAAGATATGAAGATATAGTTTACATTACATGATTACTTTATTTTCCATTTCCATGAAATGATAGGCAAAAGGAAGTACACTCTATTTTCCTCTGATTAGAAATGTCATACTAGAAGGCAGAAGTGCTACAGTTCTTGCTCCCCAAAATATTTGAGTATTTCATATTAACTATTCATGGAAACAACAGGTAGACATTCATCCACCTTATATTCCACGCTATTATCCCAACTGCTGGATCATAAATTTAATTCTTGTTTACTTTTTCACTTGAATGAATATTTAATTATTTCATGGTAACAGAACATATTCCTGCCTTATAAACTGCTACTTAGAACTCTCATATGGGAGACAAAAGTGAAGGAGCCAAACTCCATCAGGAAGTATTATATGCATCACTGCATCACACACACCTTGTGTTGTTAGTGCCTGTACGACCAAATGCTTCCCAAAATTAAAAATGAGTTATTCACATGTATTAATACTAGACTAAAGAAAAAGGGGAAAAAAAATGCCACTACAGTATTTTCTTTCTAAAATCTTGTACCATTCCTGAAATGAGAAACTTTAGGAAACCACTTCTAAAAGAAACATCAAGAATAAACTATGTCATAGCCATCTCAGGTAAAATCTACAAATCTAACAGAAATCAGGAGAAATCATACTCTGGGAGTTCAAATTTTCTAAAACTAAACTGGCATCGCCACTTGAAAATAGATGCTTCTTTATATATAATTATAGTCAGAAATATGAGATTTCAGATTCATGAGAGATGTTCTTAGTTTTGGTCTGTCAGTACGATCAAAATCATTAATGGGAAAGTTTTCACAACCTTAGATTTTGCTCAGGCCTAGACCTGAAGATAACCTTTTCTTGGAACGGAAACATAGGAAATAATCTACCTTAACTATAACTTGATTCTCTGCAATACCTACTAGGTATATCCTAGGCTTACTTAAAGGTGAAGAACATCCTCTTAATGTCCAATTAGAAGAAGAAAATAAAGAAGATAAAATAATCCAAAATGCTGACACCTAACTCAGTTTATGTTAGATGTACTGATGGAAATCAACGAAAATCCATGAATATCAAGTATAAGCTTATGAACGTTAGGCTTGGTTTTAGAAGTGCATGTATATAAATCCTAGTACTATTTTTTAAATTTTTGTCCCTGCTTAACATTATTAACTCTTTAAAAAGTAAAAACCCAAACCACATAAAAAAGAAAAAGTCATACAGCAATCATTCTTAACAACATCGCCCCAACATAAGCCACCTCCAAAGAAGAGAAAATCTTGTTGCTTTAATGACAGTGATGGGGTATTTAGACCTACAGGAAACTACACAGGGCTTTGTTTGAAACAACCCCATTCCCAGATATTATCCTGTCCCCCAGCTGCAATTCCAGACATAAGGGACACAAGACTAGAGTGAAATGCAAGAGCAGAATCTTGAAGCTTACTATGTACATAAGATTCAGTCTCCTTGCTTGCCTTGAAATAGGTGCCAATCCACATCTCTCCTCCTCTGCTTGCTGCAACCTAAGTTATATTCTAAGCCTAAATTCAGTGGAGGGAATCCACTACTTCTAGAAAAAGTATTGGCTTGTCTTACAGGACCTTCTGAATTTTTCTGTGAATCTCAGTTCTGTGCCCTTGATCTCCCTGTCTAAGATACTAACCCTAACTGAAAGATGTTCCTTGAATACAAAATAGGCACCCACAAATGCCTGAAAAATAAACACAGCTACACAGGGTATCACTTTATTCATGGCATGTTCAAAAATTCAGCTACAGTTCCCACTGGGAGACACTTGGAGTCCAGAAGGCCACATCTCATCATTAATCTTAGCATTTCCCAAGGCAATCAATTCTGCCCAGAGCTCCTGTTAGCCACTCCAAGCTCATATGGGTGTTTTTGCCTGAAATCAACAACAGACTGTGCTCTGTATGCTGAGTTTGCCTCACTTTAGCACAGGCTGCAGCACAGCCCAAGGAGGAAAAGGCACTGGTCACATCTACTGACCACTGCTCCCAGTTCTTTTTAGCAGAGCTGCCAAACTACACAAATTACTTTGGTTCTACAGCCTTTCCTTCCTTAAACCCAGCCTTCCCTAAAGACTGTGAACACCATGCTGCCTGGGGTTTTATATCAGTTGATAACCACTCACACTTTATGATTCTGGATGTTGCTGAAGTCATCAATAGTACATGCACAGTGGACATGAACTTGCTGAGCTCCAACACCATGCTTGACTAAAAAACCTACAGGTTCCAGGCTCTGAAAAATGAAGGAGAAATGTTATATCAGTTGATGCAACAGCAGTTTGATTTAAAAATACCAGAAATATGCCCTCCTAGATTCCTGACTCTCTCTCACCCTAATGCTTACCTCCTAGCCCCCAAAAATATAAAGCTAGCAATTCATCACTGCAGAGTAATTAAGAATCAGACATGTATATCTGTTGATGTCAAGGCTTCAGTTTAAATCACAGACCTTTTCTAATTACTCTAGTAATTCAGAGGTGTGATCATTCTGCTAACAAGCACAAATTCTGCACAGAATAATAGTCCAGGCTACTCAAAATGCTAAAAAAGTTATCCCTATCTTGCTATCTGAACAGAGTCATCTTCAGGCACTGCTGAAGTAAGGACTAAGCCTATGTTCTGCACTTCCAAAATGGCTTAACAATAATCCTTACTCTCAGTTGGAGTATTCACATATTTAGTAGATGTATCCTTCTTCTTAACTAGACATTCAAATCCACTTCAATCACCTTCAGTGTAACTTGCCAGACTCTCTACAATACAACCCCAAGTCTTGTCTATAAAGACATGATAGAGGGATATCTTTGGCACTTATATTTAGGAGACGCTGAGTCCTAAAGACCAGAAGCACCATTAGAAAAAAAGGCACTGAATTTTGCCAATATTTTTCAGGGCTAGTTTACCCTGACCTATTTGTGTTTCATGAAGATAGCACCCTATTCTGCCGTGTTATCAGTCTTTTTCAAGGATGCTTGACACTTTACATTTGTATTAGAGAACTGTAAATGTACCTAAAGTTTATTAGAGAAACCAGGGGGTTTAGGCCCTTTTGCCAAAGGACTATGAGTTTGTCCAGAAGAAAACTCATCACTTTTTACAGCTAATCATTAAGATGTTTCAGTGAATCGGCATATCTGGCAAAATTCTTGTATCATGCAAATCTGTTCAGCCCTTCCCATTGGGCAGGTACTATAGCCAAGAATAAAGAGGATCAAAGCACTCTACCAGAATGAGCTGTGTGTTCTAATACCAAAATTCAGCATATCATGATACTACCTGAGTAACCCAAAATAGACAATCTAATGAGTAAAGGCTGGCAGAAATACACAACAAAAACTACCCCACAGTGATGATGGCATCCCTAAGTTTAAACAGACTAATCAGACAAAGGATGACAAAAGTGTTATGCAAGATTTACAGGTGGAATGTGTAAACACAGAAAGAGACTTATTCAGGTCCATGTACTAAGTTAGTGGCCAAACTCAAGCAAATCCATGATTCTTAACTCTATGTTTCTAGCATATCTAACCTAGCTTGACCTAAAAAAGTCTAATGTCTTTTTGTTTTCAAAGTCAGATTCATGTGCCTGCAAGTTGAGTGAAGCAGTAGCTAATATGGGAACCTGAAATTATGCGTGAAAAATCCTCCTTTTATTTTCCTTTATGGGTAGTCAGATTCTGCTGAGAATTGAACAGAGAGAGTTAAGAAAACACTCCTCAGATCCTGCTGGACTTTGCCTCACCATAATGGAGGGGAGGAGGTAAACCACAGTTCCATTCCCTGAGGGGACATGGTAGCTGTCAGCTGGAACTGCATAAGCGAAGCTGAGCGTGGACACAGGGCTGCATTCCTGCCCCATGCCCCTGGGAGGCCGTGGCTAACAGCATCCCTTTCCCAGAGGAGGTGGGAATTTGCCACTTCGGCGATGAAGGGAAGGAGTTTTGTGCTCTTGGCTTTGATTTCAGCTGAGAAGTGGCACCTGATGGCTCAGAGGCAATTAAGAGCCTCTCTCAAACGTGACTCTTGGCTGCAACTCAGCAGCTGTTCAAAGAGTAGAACAGAGCTGAATGAAGTGGACAAACTTACCCCTCACCATGGGACCCATGCAGGTAAAAGCTGTAACGAGAGCTTAGGTCATCTGAATACTTGATAAGTTAGAATACAAACTGGCTCTCTGCTGGGTTTAGCAGAGGACATAAAGTTTAAACCTCAGGTGAGTACCCTAACCAAAACACCTGTTTCCTGTGGCAGCAATACTTTCTTTTATAGTACCCTGACAACCAATCCTCAAGAGAACTCAACATGCCAACTTCATTATAAAATTGATGAATAGAAGGCATTCAGCACCTTACAGGACCTATGATAGGTAAGAAAGATTTAGACTCTCTTCTTGTTATCATGACAGACAAGACACTACAAAAATCACAAGGAGAAAACAGACCATCAGTCATCCAGTAATTATATAGCAACTGCAAGGCCATTTAGTTACTGTGGGATAAGCAATAGAATGCTTAATAATTTAACCAATTACCATTCATTATAATAGCCAGGTTGGCATTTGATGATCCACAGGGGTCTTACCTGCCTCTTCACATACCCAGCATTCAGTGTTGCCATAGTAATGTTGGTCACACCTCTCCAGTTCAGCTTCTGTCAGTCTTCAGCAAAAATTCCTATTTCTAGAACTATCAAGAATAGATTTACAAAAGAAGTACAAATTACATAAGGCACTGCTGAAGGCCTTTTTTATGGCACCTTTGGATTCTGACAGGTGTGCTATTGCCTCATCCATGGGTCCAGAATTTGTTTTCAATGTGCTTTATTTATTTGACTGATATATTTAAGACATAAATGTGAAGGTACAGTTCTGCTGGCCACAAGACTGAAATCTACAGCACTTACATGGTGGTGCATTAAAATGACTGAACAAAGCCTTCATCATGTTTTTTACTGGCTAACCTGTGCATAATGACAGTTTGCCTTTTTTTTTTTTGTGATTACAGTCAACATCTGATGGATAAATATCCTATTGCTGTTCTCCTATAGAAAACAGCAGTTAAATAACATTCAGAAATATTTGAGTGTATCTATAAAACATAATACAATATTGCAGTGTCTTGCTTTGGATTTATGGGGTTTTGGTTTTTTGCTCTTTTTTTATTTATGTTGGGGGTTTTTGTTATTTGCTTGTTGGTTTGGTTTTGCTAATTATTTCTAGGCAAAGAGGAGCAAAAAAAAGACACATCAAGTATTTATACCCAGATCCACTGAGTGTTTCTATTGTCTTTGATGGACTTAGTGTGACATTTTCATACAAGAAGAGACTCATAAGAGATAGAAATTATTTCACTGCTCTAACTCCTTGTTCAAAAAGGGAGAAGCTGCCTGTCATTCCTTCTAAGCGTATTTACATTTTCAAACCCAGTTTTCAGTCTCACTCCTTCTGTTGTAATCATTTGAGCTTAAAAAGCCTGAAATCCTGGACAACACTATCTCAGGAAAGTTAATGTCTGGTCACTGACTTTGTTATCCTGGCTCAGTTGTAGTTCAAGGTCTGTAACAAACCTGAAAATCAGGGCAAATATGTGGAAAAAATGTACGGAGGCTGCATTGACCAGGTCCTAACTTTATCAAAGGAGTTGATTCAGGGCTTTGATTCAAGCCATGTGAAAGATATGAAAATAAAGGAATTCATTCTTTCATTTCACTTTAAAGTTTCAGGTAAAGTTTAAAGAAAATGGGAGTCTGTGAACCCATGGAGAATGAAATTTAAATAAGCAGCCAGAAAATAAAATCACTAACATGACACGCTAAAGAGTATATTTTACTCTAACTTTCAGTTATTCTAAATAATAGCTTTAAGACTGTTCCCTAGACTATGGCATTGCAAGAGTCAGAAGGAACAACAAAATTCTGTTACCATGTCAAGGTGAAACAAGGCACCTGCTGAATTCAGTTCATGCTATCCCTCTGGTTTACATGCTTTGCACAGTATCCTACCCACAATATTTAGAGCAGCAGCTAGTGTGGAAACTCAGGGCTGATACTACACAAAGAGTTAAAGCTGGGGGAAAAAAGGCAGCTTAGAAAGGGATTAGGGAATGTGAAAAGAGAGATGGGAAATAAAATCTTTAAAATATAGACAAGTGCAGGATCTCTCACCCACAAACTTATTTTGGCTGAAGAGATGCTAGCAGGTGGCAGGTATGTGACTGTGTGGTTGTCAGTCAGACCAGAACTTTTCCTAGAGTTCCTTAAATGAAGCATCTCTCGGAGGAACCATACAAAGTAATTATGGTAGGTACTTAAGCAAATGGACTGTTAATAACTAGATAGAGGTGATAAGCCTCCCAGGCCAGCTGGAGACCTGTTAGTGGAAAAGAGCAAGGAAATGAAGAGTAGAATCTGTTTTATTAGAGAAAAGGATTCTGTAAAATATTGTGTGATCTAATTTGTCAAAAATAAAATTAAAAAATAAACACCAAAACTCCCAATGACTTGTCATCAACAAATTATATCATTGATGCTGAAATCTCTTGCCTATCTTCAGTCTCTAACTTCTTAATTGCTGGCTGAAATAATTTATGACTGATTTGTTTTGTTGTCCTAAAAGAATTGATTTTTTTTTTAAGTTGATGAATGGCATGACTTTCAAAATTTCTTCTGTTCTCCACAGTATATCTCTAGTATCTGAGGAATTATAATTGCTGTAAAAGGATATTTACTCAATATACCTTGTCATGATCTCTCTAATGAACCGTAAGTTTCCAGAAAAGG
This sequence comes from Chaetops frenatus, assembly GCA_013400775.1. Lineage (NCBI taxonomy): Eukaryota > Metazoa > Chordata > Aves > Passeriformes > Picathartidae > Chaetops > Chaetops frenatus. The sequence continues at coordinate 355 of VZTR01018481.1, read as the reverse complement.
CTTTGAAATACTAATTGTAGAAATACCGGGAAACTTTTCCAATATAGTCTTAACAGCAGTGGAGAGAAGAAATGGAAAGTGCAATGGGATTCAGATTAAAATGTAGAAACAGTAGATATTATAGATATATATATTACTGTACTGCCTGGACAGCTCAATTAGTTACAGAAGGGACACAAGAATCTCCAGGACTGGGGTACTGGACAGGAATCAAATTAATTATATCAATATAATTTCTTACTAGTATATGTTACTCTAGAAAATGTGAATAAGATTTTTGGGTCTCAGTTGCTGTTAAGTCAAACTGAGAGGATCTGGTGACCAAAAAAATAACCTCTTCAAATTCAAACTACTT
>VZTR01018480.1:482577-497871 GCA_013400775.1 Chaetops frenatus | reverse complement strand
CGCCGCCGCTCGGCGGCACCGAGCGGCCGGGCCGGGCCGACCGCGGCACCAGTGCGGGAGCGGTGCCCCTGCAGGTTACCGCGGCCTCTCGCGGAGGCGCCCGGAGGGCCCCGGAGGACGAGGATGAGGAGGAGGCCGAGGTGGGGTGGCAGGAGAAGCTCTTCAGCCAGGTGGGTCCGAGGGGGAGGAAGCGCGGGAGGGACTTCACGGAATGGGTCAGATCAGAGGGGATCACTGGGGTCATCCAGTCCCACTCCCCTGCTCCAGCAAGGGCCCCAGAGCACGTTGCTCACGCTTGTGTCCAGCTGGCTTTGAAATACCTCTAGTGAGGGAGACTCCACGCCCTCTCTGGGCAGCCTGTTCAGTGCTTGGTCACCGCGCAGGGAAGAAGTTCTTCCCCGTGTTCAAGTGGAGCTTTCTGGGCATCAGTTCCTGCCCGTTCCACTTGTCCCATTGCTGCTCCCCACGGAGCAGAGCCTGGTCCATGCTCTGATCCCTCCTTGCAGACACTGACAGACAGGGACGAGGTACCCTCTCAATGTCTCCTCTCGAGGCTTGAACAGCCCCAGCTCCCTCAGCTTTTCATCCTAAGAAAGGTGCTCCTTAATGAACTTTGTCACCCTCTGCTGAACCTGCTCCAGGAGCTCTATGTGTGTCCTATCCTGTCCAGAACTGGACAGGCTTGGAGTAGCTTCCTGAAACCCCCTTTTCTGCACCTCACCATGGGGTTCCTTGTTTCAGGGTGAGCTACTGTGCCCCAAGCCTTCCAGGTGGGCATCGGTGGTGCTGCTGGCTGCCACATGCCTGAGCAGTGTTGGAGCTGCTCTGGAGCTTGGGTTATTTGGTGGGATTCCCAAAGGGTCTTGTCTCTGAGGTGGCTTTGGAAAAAAGCTGAGAAATGTTTGTGGCTTTGCCAAAGCTGGTGAAAGGCAGCTGTTGTGTTTTACCTGTGGTGCTGTCAGTTTGAGGTGGATCTGTACCTGAATGAATCAGCCTGCCAGACTCCCCTGGACTGGCAGTACCATGAGGAGATCCAGAAACTGGAGAAGGCTGGAGGTCGGAAGAACTGTCGCATCTTCACCTACACTGACCACGACCGATTCACCAACCTAGAGGAGGTACCAGCTCTGAGTTACTCAGTGTCTGTCAAAACTTCCAGGCCTACTGCAGAGAGAACATTTCTTGGTTCTCAGCCAGGCAGATACCCTGGGTGCAGGAGAACACACTGCTGCAAAGCAGCTTCCCCTGGTGCCCCAGACCTGGGGTGGGATGTTCCTGGTTCAGAGCAATGGTCAGGACAGCTGGAGGGACTTGGCTCTGTAGGAGCACTGCTCTATAGGAAGCTTGCTGGGTGGAGTGAGCTGTATTTTGCCACCAGAACAGTGAAAGAATTCTGCAATTGTTTAGCAATTTGTCCTTGCATATCATTGTGCGCGTACCTCTTCCCTCCTCCAAGAGGAGAGCTATGTTTGGGAAAGATGTCCAGTTAAGCTAGTTCCTTTCTGTTCTTCCAGCTCTGCCAGAAGGTAACTGACCTGGATCATGAAGTGCCATCATATCTGGTCGAGAGGATGGCCAATGTGAGGAGGAGAAGACAGGACCGTAGGCCTGTGTGAGTTCAAACTGGGGCTTGGAGCTTGTTCGTGCAGGTTCTGTGGTGCTGCTGCCCAAGCTGTGGATCAGCCTGATCTGTGGGAGCTGGTGGCTTGTGCTATGTCACACATAAAATCCAGCACTGTGACTCATCATCATGGTGGGTTTGGTGCTGCTGAGCTGATCTGTGACTGGTGCTGTTCTGTTGTTGACAGAGAAGCAAGTTCTCTGAAGTCAAAAATCATCACCTGGGAACCTTCAGATGAATTTATAAGGAACAATCATGTGATTAACACACCTGTCCAGACCATGTACATCATGGGGGACTTGGGACCTTATGGGAAGTAAGTAAAATATTGAAGTGATCATGATTTCCTGAAAGAAAATCCATCTTCCCTCCTTACTCAAAACTCCTGTTTCTTTCATTAGTTAAGGGGAGAGAATTCCAAGAGCTCAGTAACATGGGCTGCAATTTCTTTCTGCCTCTTTCTTCAGTTGGGAGGTAGCTGAGTGTATACCTTCAAAAGGCTTCTAAACCAATGTAGGAAAGTGTGTATGTGTCCCCTTCTGTACCCCAAGTTCCTTTACTGGGTCTGCTGTTCCAGACCACAAAAGTGTCCACATTTTGTGTTTAAACTGTGTTTTCCTGGTGTCCTCCTTCAGGCTTGGACGCAGGGAGTACGAAAATGTGCTTTGCACAATCAAGGTGGATGCCAATGGGGTGATCACAGTGAAGCCTGACTTCACTGGCACCAAAGGAGCCTACCGGTGAGTGGGACAGGGCTGGCACCTCTCCTGGGACTGGGGGCTGAAATGGCTGTTTCCTGGTCACCCTTCGGGCAGGGGATCAGCACTTAAATTGAGAACTCATTTAATTTCATTTATTTCAGAGATTTCTTAGAAAATATTACTGTGTGCTTATGCTCAGTGTCACTGTGTGTGTGCTGTGTGGGGCTTTGGTGCAAATGCAGGAATGCAGGTTATCATGGAACGGTTTGGGTTGGAAGGGACTTTAAAGCCCATCTCGTTCCACCCCCTGCCATGGGCAGGGACAAATTCCACTAGACCAGGTTGCTCCTAGCCCTGTCCAACCTGGCCTTGGGCACTTCCAGGGATGGGGCAGCCACAGCTGCTCTGGGCAACCTGTGCCAGGGCCTCAGCACGCTCAGAGGGAAGAATTTCTTCCTAGTATCCATCTAACCCTGCCCTCTGTCAATTTGAAGCCATTCCCCCTTGTTCTATCACTACATCCCTTGTAAAATTACACTGTGCATGTGGCGGACGTAAGCAAGCCTTCAGTTTTGAGGGAATGATGCTGGCAGGCACTTGGGAGTGGGGAGAGGACTGTGAGTGCCCTTGTCTCACTGCACAAGCTGGGTAGAGGGGACACTGCTGGGTCAGGAGGGCCCAATTGATACCTGTGCCTATTCTCTGCATATTGGGGGAGTTTTTCCCGTGTGTTTTGGGACTCTGCAGGATCGAGCTGGATGGAGAGAAGCGAGAGGTGTGGGAATACACTATTGAGAATGCATCTGCCCAGGTGCAGCCAGAGGAGGAGGAGCGTGAGCAGCGTGTGTTCAGAGAGGTAGGTACTGGCCACGGAGCATATTCACTAGTTCTGAGTAACAGAGGCAGCTCAGACCATCATGGAGATGGAACTGCTGGTGCTCTGCACACCTGAAGTGACAAAATGTCACTACCCTGAGCCTCATCATGCTCAGGGATCTGAAAACTACAGCATACACTTCCAGCTTCATCCCTTATTCCTTTTTGCAGTACGTAACAGCAGATATAATCGAAATGCCACATTTTTTTGGTTTTATTGTGTGTGTTCCCAGCTGTACGGGCGGCACAAGGGTTACCTCAGTGGGCTCGTGGGCTCAGACTTTGAAATGGTGAGTTCCAGAGGCACTGGGGGGGACTGGAGCTCTATTGTCTCTGGGGTCTGGTTACCTGGCTCACACAGTTGCCACTTGCAGCAAAGACTGTTTTGCTCTGGAGGGGGGTTGGCAGCTTTTACTTTGTGGCTTTGAGCAGAAAATTGGGTCAGAAGGGACAAGTGGCAGTGGTTTGGGGTCTGCAGCGATCCATCCTACTGAACTCTGCAGTCTCTGTGAGGCTGCATGCAGTGCCTCAAGGCCTGTGACTGTAGTACTTTGAGAAGGAAGGAGGGTTTATGTCTTCAGGGACAGTGATTGCTGTTAACTTCTTCAGTGTCAAACAGCTCTATGTGTCACTTTGTGTAAGTGAACAGCCCCTCTTATGCTCAGACTCATGCAGTTTCCATTCTCACTGGATTACCCGAACTGCAGGGTTTTTTTTTCTCAAATATTGTTTGCCAATACAGTGAATACATATCAGTGAAATACAATACAAAACAGTGAAAGTTGTGCTTTCCAGTGCTTTGATAGAGTGTCTCAGTGCTTCCCCCTGCCCTCTCATCTTGTGCAAATGCAGGAACATGACAGAAGCAGGACTGTGATTTCTGCAAGTGACTTCTCACTGTGTGTTATAGCGATCTTGGCATCTGTAAGAGAACTACTTACAGAATAGTAAATTCCTGCAGGATGGGCTTTGAGGGATTTGATCTCTTTAGAGACTCTTTCCAGAGGGACTGTTCACTTCTGGAAGTGATAGAACAAATCATGTCTCCTCCCTGGCCAGAACAGTAAATCATTCATGTCTGAATGAAATACTTGTGTGAGATGCTGTTGGGAAAGAATTGTTGAGGTTGCACCCGTGGTTGTTGAGCTCTTTGTCTTGTTTATCTGCTAATTTTCCAGCCTCTTCCTGGTACTCTCAGACTTTTTGTGAATGGAGAAATAGGTGAGTCCTTATTCTAAACAGTAATAGGAGCAAATGTGGTTGTGCTGGGATGGCTGAGGGTATGATCCAAGGATTCTTGAATCTCTAGGTTGATCCCTAGAAGAATCTCCCTGTGAGCTCTCACTCTACAGTCTAGGGATTCTTGAATCCCTAGATTCAAGAGGCACTGGAATCCTTTACTTCCTCGTTCTTTTCCCTGGTTCCTGCAGACAAGTCCTTTGAGAGGCATTTACAGGTTGGAGGTTAAAAATGCTGTAGCTGTTCTAAGAAGGCCTGGATCTGAAAAAAGGAGAGCAGATTACTATAATCTCTATTAATTTCCCAGAGAAACCAATTAAGTGTGTGATCTCCCTCATCCTGTTAGTGATACAGGGACAGGGCTAGTCTGGAGAAGGAATCTTCTCTGCGGGTCATCTGTTAGTTTGAAGAGTTTTCCCAGCTTCCAGCAGTAACTTGATTTTCCTTGAGGTTATTGCTGGTGGCTCTCCCAAAAATATACAGTGAGTGCTGGAAGAATTGGTGTGGAAGCAAAAAGCTTAAGTTCATTCTCTCTTCTCAGTTTCAGCTCAAGGCTATGAGTATGACAACCTTTATGTGCATTTCTTCCTGGAGCTACCTAACAGTGAGTATTCACATTCCCAGCCACATCACAGCAGTTTAAGAGGCTTTGGCTGGTCTATCGGACCAGCTCTGGGAGTCAGCAAAAATTAATGTTGGGGCTGGGATCTAGTCAGGGGCCTTCAGAGCTAAAATGGCAGAACTCAGCTCAGGGTGGGATGTAGAGGTGGTGGTGACCAGTCTATCCAAACTTCATTCCTTATCCTGCAGAGAGCAGCCTTCCTGTGCTCCCTACCACAGTGACCTTGTCTGATTTCAGTGCTTGCCATCACGTTTTGTGCTGACATTAATATACTCAATTTTGATGGATAAATCAGCTCCCAACACTTACGTGCATATCCTGCTGCATGTTTAGTTCTTACAAAGCTATGACTCTGGCTCCCCTCTCTGGTTATATCTGTCAAGATACCACTTCTGCCACTCAGTACATTTAGATGAGGCTCTTCTTTTCTCTTGAGAGGAGTTGGTGCTTTTCATGGACAGTCTAGGGTGTTCTAAAGAGCAGTGCCTGGGACAGGACAGGGAAAGTCACGTGAGGAACAGCTGAGAGAGCTGAGGGGACTCAGCCTGGAGAAGAGGAGGCTCGGGGCCTCTCTACAACTCCCTGACAGGAGGATGCAGCCAGGTAGGGGTCAGGCTCTGCTCCCAGACAAGTAACAGGACAAGAGGAAACAGCCTCAAGTTGCACCAGGGAAGGTTCAGATTGGACATCAGGAAGAATTTCTCTGTGGAAAGGGTGGTCAGGCATTAGAAAGAGCTGACCAGGGCAGTGGTGGAGTTCCCATCCCTGGAGATATTCAAGGAATGACTGGATGTGGCACTCAATGCTCTGGCCTGGTTGACAAGGTGGGGATCAGTTGCAAGTTGGATTCGATTATATTGGAGTGGTTTTCCAAACTTAATGATTCTGTCATTCTGTGAGTGTCAGGGTGGATGATGTTACTTTTTACCCCAGTCATCAAGGACTGACATTCTCCTTTGAGCTGCTCTGGTTTGTGAGTTTGGCCTCACCCTAAGCCTTCATCTTCTCCTGTCCCCCACAGAGTGGTCAAGCTCCCCGTTCCAGCAGCTCTCCGGAGTGACGCAGACCTGTGCCACCAAGACAGTGGGCTTGGTAAGGACCCTTTCAGACCTGCAGAGCAATTTGAACAGGCAATCTCTGGAATGGAACATGTGTAACAAACTAGAGATATATTCAGCAGAGGTCCTGAGTTGAGGGCTCCTTTCAAGAGAAGAGCATGTTTGGGATTCTCCTTATTCTAATTATACTTTTCATTTTTTCAAGGAGCCACTGTCTCCAAATAAAACTAGACCAAATAAAACTCCTCCACATAAAACTACTCCCAAGTATTTTCTGAAACCTCACTTTTTTATTCATTCTTGCTGACTGATTACCTTTGGAGCTTTGATTTTTCTGGTCTCCAATGCTTTGAGTTAACCAAGCATTATTTCAGCTTGCCTGAGGCAGGAGTGTTCAGAGACTCTATATTGGCTTCCCAAAATGAAGCCTCCTCTTGTATGGGAAGGTGGTTCCATTGCTGTATCCAGCTCCTCTCTTACAAAATTTGAATTTTATCAGCTTTTTGATGTATTTTATATGTTTTCATATTACAAAAATAATTATCATACAACATTTCAGTAATGCCATTGTTTGAGGTACTGTGCTTGGCTTGGCTCCTGTGAAGATTGTGGCTGCCCTGTAGTTATGCAAGTGACTGAGTTTTCATTTACTTTCTACCATTAGTTCCTTTCTCCCTGCTCTCTATGCCATGTGCAATGCTGGTGATGAATTCTCTTGTCCAGGAATTTAACCTCTGCCCTATTCTTTTTCTAGGATAATGTGGCATACTTCTGCTACCCCTTCACTGTGGACATGTTTTACACCCAAGAAGATGAAGGTGTGTTTCCTTGTTACTCTGAAATCCTTTGGTCCCACTGTAGCCATCATGCTTTCTATCCTGTTGGAGATGAAAGGACAAGAGGGAAATGTTTCTGGTTCAACAAAAGTTCACCCTGTCACCACGCAGCCCCTGGACACATCCTGTGTTTGCCCTGCCCAGGAATCCATTAGCATTTTAATGGATTCATTGATGTTGCCCTCTTTCCAGGTTGTGGCAGCTTTATCTGGTTGGAAAACTACTTGGATCTTGGCTTGTCTCTTTAAACCTGGGGTGCAGGGCTGTGTTGCTGTGCCTGGTGTGCTGCACAGAGCCCTGGGATGCTGCAGCAGGAGAACCAGGCAGCTTCTTTGTACACAGCTAAAACTCTGTGCTGAGTCTTATATTTGTAGACATGCTCAGTGACCTGTATAATCCCTAGATAGTTCATGTCACTTTGAAACTTCAGCTCTATTTTAAGCTGGGCTTCTCTGCTGCCTGTTCTTGCTGCTTCCTCACCAATCCTATTGCTCTGTGGATGCAATTGCTAGGGACAGCGCTGTGGCATGCCTTGCCACTTGAATCCAATGTACACTTTGGATCTGGGTATTCAACCAACACTAATGAATTTTCAGACTAGAAGAAACACAATGAGTTTGTTTCACTGTGGAAAAAAAGAAATGCTTGGAGAGATGTAGGAGAATCCAAGTTAATATTCCCCCAGTAGCAGTGGGAAAGGTCAGAGATAAACAGGTTCCCCTGTTTGGCTGCAGATCATTCACGAAAGATTGTCTGGTCTCCTCAAAGATAATTGACAGCCCAGTCTAGACTTGCTCTTAAAGAATTTTCCCTAATTTTTAGCATCAATAATTCTGGTTTCAGCCTCAAATCTGAGGGTTCAAATTTTACAGGGGAAACCTATCAACCATAAATCTTTGTTAGTCATTGTAGAAGAAATACAGAAAGGACTGTGGTGAGAGGATGCTGGAGTGTGTCCAGAGAGGGAGCAGAACTGGGGAAGGTCTGGAGCACAAGGAATAGCTGAGGGAGCTGGGTAGACTCAGCCTGGGGAAAAAGATGCTCAGGGAGCACTTTCTCACTCTCTACAATTCCCTGACAGGAGAGTAGAGCCAGTTTGGGCTTGGGCTCTGCTCCCAGAGAACAAGGGGCAGGACAAGAGGAAACTTAAAGTTGCTCCAGGGGAGGTTCAGGCAGGACACCAGGAGGGATTTCTTCACAGAATGGATGTCAGGCACTAAAAGGTGCTGCCCAGGGAGGTGATGGAGTCCCCATCTCTGGAGGTGTCCAAGGAACAACTAGAGGTGGCACTCAGTGCTCTAGTCTGGGTGACAAGGTGGGGATTAGTCACAGGTTGGACTTGATGATCTTGGAGGTCTTTTCCAAGCCAAATGATTCTCTGATTCTTTGTCTTCCTACTAGTGGGCATTTAGCATTCTTTTTCTCAGTGATGGTGTCCTTCCCAAAGCTGTGACCTGCTCCCCATCTTGCAGACAGTCTCCCCCAGTGGCCTGTTCTCTACTTTGAGGTCCTATCCCTGGATTTCTGGCAGAGATATCGTGTGGAAGGATATGGGTCCTTGGTGCTGCCAGCATATCCAGGTAAAGCATCCTTGGAACATTGTGTTAATTGTCTGGGAGAACATTTCTGATACTGTGCTGTGTTTCCATTTCTAGACAGCTCTGGGTTGGGTCAGCAGGTATCCACCTGCCTTTGCTGTCCTCTGTGACTGAATAAATCACAGGTCACAGCAGCTAAGCTGTCCTCTGGTCCTGGGCCAGGTGTCCACATGCTCACCATCCCTACTTGGCGTCCTGTGGAGCTGGGAACTGTTGCTGAAATGAGGAGGTTTTTCATTGGGGGATCTCCTGAGCTGGAGGACTTAACCTACATCCGGATACCATCGACCTTCAAGGTGGGCTCAGCTGCAGAGCAGCCTCTTGCCAGGACATGGTGCATCATGCTCTTGGGTTCAAGTGTCCATGGACAGCCTGGACCAGATTTGAACAAGGATGAGCTGCTGGTCCTGTCCCTCTCATTAAAGAAATGTCTCCTTTGTGAGTCTTGTGATCCTGAACAGAGGAATGAGCAAACACTGAGGCAGAGCTGTGTCTCCTGAGGGGTGAGCAGCTTAGAGAAGTGGGGACCATGGACCAAAGCCTTGGCTTAGCCCTGCCTATAAAGTGTTTATCAGGTCAGCATTTGGTACCAGCTGTAGACTTTTCCTGGGTTTCTGTGAGGAGTTTGGGCTGTATTGTGCCTGGAAGAGCTTCCTGAAGCAAGAAGCTGATGGGTGTGAGGCAGGTAGAAACTTCATGTTCTTCAGAAAGCTGCAGAGGTGGCTGCTGGTGTAATGAGCAGGGTGGTGTTAGTGGCAGCTTTGTGTGGGAACAACCCCTGATGCAGTTGTTGAAACCCTGCCCCAGCACTGCACTGTCAGCTTGCAAGTGTTTAGGTCCTGCCCTCAGCACAGCCTGGAACTATGTGCCCTTCTTTCCAGCCTTGCAGGGATGGGAGGACTGTGCCCACTGGAGTTTGTGCTCTGGTGGAACATGCTTGTTTTCAGTGTGGGGGTTACTCTAACTTGTGCCATCCCTGCAGGGAAAGCGCTTGAGCCGCTTTGGTTTCCGGACAGTGACCACAGGGAGCGTCACATTCCGCCTCTATTGCCTGCAGCAGTCCAAGTGAGTGCAGCAAAGGGAGTTTGAGCTCCATAAACTCCATCTCCTGTACTGGTTTTGGCAGCTCTGACCTGCTGGTGTGCTTCTGTGCAGAGCCTTTCTGGAGAACAGTGCCCTGAGGCAGCGCATGCAGAGTGTACTGGACCGACTGGGAGGCTTCAGCCAGCAGAGCTCTGTCTACAATGTTTTGGGTAGGGTCCTCAGTGTCATTCTGTCTTGGTGAGCTTCGGCTCCCTTTTTACAGAGTGGGCAGGATATTTCAGGATAATCCATTACTGTGGGAGTAATTCTCCTCCCTGAGAGCTCTCAGAATCCGTGGCAGAGGTTAAATATTCTGCTCTGAGCTGGAAACTTCAGGAGGTGTCAGCTCTGACCAAGCAGGAGGGATAACCACTGAGTGAAGGCACATCCTGTACTGGGCTGCCCAGTCTTGCCTGGCACTGGGCAGAGCTGGTGGCACTGAGGCATAGGGTCTGTCTCTGATTCCATTGTGTACAGAAATCAGAGAGCAGCGGGTGGAGCAGCACCAGGTGCTTTGGTGGTGTAACCTATTCATAGGAAGTGGGATCCTGCAGCAGGAGAGATGATGTTCACTGGAAAGACACATCCCTCCCCTTCCCTGAGGCTGTCTTATGCATTGTGGCCTGCTGTCACTTCTGTGTTGTAGAGGCTTTCCAGCGGGCACGGCGCCGGATGCAGGAAGCGCGGGACAGTCTTCCCCAGGACCTCATCAACACTTCTGCCTCTAGTGTGCCCCAGCCACTGGAGCCATGAGCATCACCTCTGCTGCTTGGAGCACTTGGCAACACAACTCCCTCCAACACAAGCTCCCACCCCTCAGCAGGAGTCCCAGTGCTGGTGCCTGGAAGCTTCAGAAGCCCTTCCTTTGTTGTTTTCCTTGTGTGGGGGAGAGAGCTTCTAACACCTCCAGACCCATTCTTGCATTTCCACAAGTAGCTGTGGAAGGAGCACCGTTTTTCAAGGCTCTTTGTTACCAGGCTCTAACAATACAGCCAATTTTTCACATTTCTTCTGAAATAACACCTTTTCAGGGATTGAAAAGGAAATAATGAGAAAAATTGACATGACTTGGTAAATTTAGTTTTCTTCTTAGAGAAGAGGGTGATGTTGAAGGTCAAGGCCTGGATGCTGTTTGAGATTAATGGAATGAGTAGATAACTTCTTGAGAAGTGCTGATAATTGTTGTTAGCTGTTGTGTACAAGGCAATCAATAGTAAAATTAATCCATCCACCTGTACCTTAAGACTGATTCATTCCTAGAGAGGGAGCTCTCTGCCACATATAATTTATGAAATTAAAGCAAAGGAAGGCAGACGGAGAACTGGACAAAAGGGTTACATTCTGCATTTCCTTGTGTGTGCTCATAAGGTTTGGCTCTGCAGTGGCGAGCAGGAAGTTTCTTTGTTCAGGAATACAATTGAAAACACACCTTCCCCTTAGTTCACCACAGAGCTTTGGCTGGGGCTGGAAGGTTTGCAGACAGTGAGAGCAGCTGATAACATTTGCACAGCAGCTGAACTTTGAACTGTTCAAGCTGTTCATTTGAGGTTGATGTTCGTTGGTGGTTCGTTGTTGCATCTCTGATCACAGAACACTGTGGTGCTTCCTGGGAAAGCTTGTGTTTACCCAGTTTCTTCTGTCCTTTTCTCATTTTTTCCCCCCTATTTTTATTTCTATCTCAAGTTCAGAGGAACGTAGCTCCCTGCAGACTGACAGTGCTGTGCTGGTTTGTGCACGAGTCACATTTCCATGTGTTTTCTGTTCCAAACAAAGGATGGGAAGAAAAATCTCAAGCTCAGACCATGCAGGTTTGAATGCATCTGTGAATTTAGAATTCAGAGGCAGGATATGAAATATGAATTGGCCATTCATCTTTTGCTCTGCACGTTCCTTCTTCACAGGGAACATGAGACTCATTGCAGCCATGTGTGTGGTTGTTAGAACATCCCCTTATTCCCTGGTGCTCCATTGTTTTCCTCGCTCCCTTCTTGCTATTTTGAGGTTATCCCAGTCTTCAGTGAGAAAACAAACTCCAAAAATGAGTCAGCAACTCAGAGTTTGTTCTTCCTTGACCTTTACTGTAATTCCTAGATCTGTCAGCAGCTTGAATCTATCTGGCAGTTTCACTTATAAGGGGACTTTAGTTCACCTTCCTTGCCTGTTGCCCCTCATTTTGATGGAGGAGGCTTCCAGAATGTGTTGGAAGTGTGGCCTGTGCAGCAGAACAGTGTACTTGGCCTGGAGCAGGGTGATGTGCCTGGTGCTGATGTGACAACTCTGGAGGTACCACATCTGGTGCTGGAGCAGCAGAACTGATCTCTATGGTCTGTCATGGTCTGTAAGGACTGAGCCAGGCTGAGAAGCTTTCAGTGAGTATGTAGCACTTGTCTCTATTTTAGTCATTATTCACGTGTGTGGCCTTCTGGGTGTTTTTGTGGTGCTTATCACAAGTAGCTGAACTGCATCTCTCTGAAATGCTTCTCAGGATGGAGTTAAAAAGTTACAAGAATAAATTTTTTATCAATAAAGTAACAAAACACATTTTTAATTGGGATGATGCCAGTGGCAGATCCTGTTAGAGTGAAATTTTCTGATGAGGCTGGGTTCCTGACTCATTGCCCAGTTACATGGCAGGATTCAGTGTCCTAAGTGCGAGATGCACTAAGATTTACATAATTATATTGTTTTGCCACTTAGAACTCTGGATAGAGAAACTCAAGAGGAAAATGTTAAAATTAAAAGTTACTAGAACCAAGCAAGCAATTCTTCCAAAGAAAGAGACTGTTTGCAGTTCTTCACTGTTGTGCTTGCAGTCTCCTTGGCCTGACAGAATGAAGTGGTGCTGGTAAAAGCTGGTTTGAAGAGACCCCTCAGCAAATGCTCTTTGAATTTGCCCTTTTATAAATTAAACTAGCAAATTTCCATATACATGTACACATATGAAAATGTCACTGATCTTTTTAGTCACAACTGGCATTTGTGCTCTGAGCCTGCCAAGGAATCCACCCTGGAGAGCATGTGTGCACAGCTGGAACTGGGGATCACCAAGTTGATTAGAGGGATGGAGCACCTTTCCTGTGAGGAAATGCTGTGAGAATTGGGGTTGTTCAGCCTGGAATAGAGAAGGCTTTGGGGTGACCTGATTGTGGCCTTCCTGTTCCTGAATGGAACTGACAAGGAAGATGGAGAGAGACCATTTACATGGGCCTGGAATGACGAGGGGGAATGGCTTCCCACTGTCAGAAGGCAGGGTTAGGCGGGATATTGGGAAGAAACTCTTCCCTGTGAGGGTGCTGAGGCCCTGGCACAGGGTGCCCAGAGCAGCTGTGGCTGGCCACTCCCTGGAAGTGTGCAAGGCCAGGTTGGATGGAGCTTGGAGCAACCTGGGATAGTGGAGGTTGTCCTGGCCCAGGGCAGGGGATTGGAATGAGATTAGCTTTAGGATCTCTTCCAACCCAAACCATTCCATGAGTCTATGATTCTATTGACTGGAGTGGGGGTGTGCATTTACCAAGTGTGCACAGGTGAGGACATGGAAGAGGAGATGAGCCCTGAGGACAGGCAGGAGGGGAGACCAGTGACCTCCCTGGAGCCACGAGGAGTTTACTGCACCAAAGTGTCCCTACAGTTCTCACCAGAGGGGTGGCCACACAGGGAAACTCAACAGGAGAAGTGAGAGGGAGGACTCTTGTGGGTGCACAAGAGCTTGGGATGGGTGGGTACAAGTAACAGGGGAGCCGAGGACATGGAAGAGAGGGCAGGAGGAGCCTGCAGCAGGCACAGGCCAGGAATTGCTGCAGATTCTTGGGTGTCCCGAAGTGGGTCAAGCGGTGAGACTCGAGGGTCTGTGCATGGCTGGCAGCCCCCCAGCTCTGGCTACACAGCTGCAGCAGTGTAGCTGGTTTCTCTGGAACTGGAGCTATGATGGGTTTTTGAGAGCCAACTGAACTTCCAGCTGAATGGGCATCTGTCCGAGGCTGAATCTGGCAGCCTCACTGGTGCTTTGGGCAGCGTGGGGGCAGCAGTCAGCCCAAAGGCCCTCAGGGCTCTCCAGAGTCGAATTAAATGAGCTGTGCAAACAAAAGGGAATGGCAGGGATAATAGCTTGGTGCAGGAAAGGGCTGTGGGCAGTTGACAGAGCCTGCATGATGCAAATCAACATCGATTAGAAATTCCAGTGTAAATGTAACAGAAAAAAACCCCCTAGAGATGAGTCAGTCACATGATTGGAGCAGCCTCCCACCAAAGTCAGGAAGGAATGGGTTTTGGTCTCAATGGAGGAAGATTTGGGCTGTGATAACTCCAAACTGGGAGGAAACTCCAAACTTTGCCAGGAAATCTCAAGTGGCTCTTTAGCTTGGCCCCATCCCAGGACTGGGGGATGTACACCAGGAGTTGCATCCTTCATTTGTGAAGGATGCTGGGATGTAGGGATGTGTTCCAGAAGGGTGTTTGAGAAGGACACTGGGATGTGCACAAGGAAGGATGTTGGAGAAGGCTGTTGGGATGTGTACCTGGAGGGGATTTTGGGGAGGACACTGGAATGTGCATCAGGAGGGGTGCTTGGGAAGAGCTCTTTGAAGGCACCTGGCTTGTGGTGGCCAAAAAACCTGTTCCTGTTCCACTTCTTGGCATGCAAGAAATTGTTTTTCAAGCTAATACATATATGTGCTGGGAGCAGGAGTTTCAAATCTCTGGGAGGGAGCTGGTCCCTTCTCCTGCAGGAAGCCTTGACCCTGGTGGACCCAGATCTCCAGGAAAGCCCAAGGGCAGCATCATGCAGAAGGATCCAGGTTTTTGTGAGGCAGTGAAGCAGCTGCCTGGGAAGAGGAGGAGGCTCCTGCTGGGGGCATTGGGCTTGGCTGGGTGTGAGAAACCACCAGCACCCTGTGTCAGGGTTGTGGCAGCACGTGCTATGCCAGGAGCCATCCATGAGGATCCCGAGGGCAGTTGGAGAAGGTACTGAGGCTGAGGAAGTGTTTGAGCACTAAGGTGCTGGCACCAGGCAGGACTTTGGGCAACCTGCATCTGCTGCTGCAGCTTCTCCTGGATGAGAGGGTGTGTTGTGTGTGCAGGTGTGGGCTTGGAGACGGAATTTCCACCGCTCTTGAGGGGAGCTGGTGGCAGGAGAGACGGCATAAGGGCCCAAATGAGGGACTCAGAGGAAGGGACACCCTGTCCACATAGAGCCTCAGCCCAGGGCCCTGGTGTCAAAGCATCATTGGAGAGAGAGGGGCTATAGCTGTCTGGAAGAATGAAATACGTTTGAGATGTGGAGGACTGCACAGAGTTTATTATGGGATGTTCTAGAGAGGAAGCAAAGGTGGGAAAGGGATGGATGCGGGTAACTTGGGGAAGAACACATGTGGGATAATACGGGAATGTTGGGGCGGCCCTGGAGTAATCTGGCGGTGCTGACCGGGGAGGATGAGCTCTCCTGGAGGAGCGAGAAGGGAGCCGAACCCCGCCCTGCTCTCGTCCCGCCCCGGGGGTACCGGGGATACCGAGGGTACCGGGGATACCGGAGACCGACTCCGCAGGGTCCGGCTGGAGCCGCCAGGGGGCGCCGCGCCCCAGAGCCGCGCTCGGAGCCCCGGCCGGGCTCACCTTGGCGGGGCGGGAGGTGAGCGGGGCAGTGTGCGGGGGGAGCGGGGCGGGGG